>VUQR01036262.1:23738-41615 GCA_015108515.1 Hemichromis elongatus
ATGCCCTGTTCTGTCTCTTTAGCATTACTCCTGGGTTGTATTGTTTTTAGATGGTAGAGACCCAATGTTGACAGAGATTAAATTTGACCATTTTAAACATGTAACCCTCTGATCCAGTCATCCCAGAAAGCCATTCAGCCAAGCAGTAAGCGCCTGTTAATGTCAGTCAATAATGCAGCGCTTAACAGATTCACAGTGCCGCAAAGGAATTGACATTATCTCTGTTTAAAGTCAAAGGGAAAGAAAATTGATTTCTTGTTTTTTTTGTTTTTTTTTTTCCCCCATTAGCTCACCGGTCATTTTACATCGATGAAGGAATCAATCCAGTGGCCAACATGCAGGGTTAATAGCTTCTGTCCAGTGATAGCACATAGTTAAAGCTGGTTGTTAAGCCAGTTGTTTAAATGTGTTCAGTGCAGTGACGGTTTTCTTACATGAGGTGAAAAGCTGAAGAGGTTTAGATGTACCAACACAAAGCTAAGCAGCAGCAGCTCTGTGCAGATTCCTTTTGTGCATTTGCAGATTAAAGTGAAAAGTCTAACAGCTTACTGCATATTGACCAACAGAACTAATACTAAATATAATGTGCGTACCACTTGGTAGAGACTTGTGTCTGTGTGAAGGAAAAGATAAAGGTTCCTGGAGCTTTAGGCTTGGTCATGCAAAATGTTAATTAAGCCATCAGGCTATCTGTGAATACAGGTTGGTTATCTTTAGTGAACTGTTGCTGTTACCAACCACTCTCAGTGGAGATGACCACATGAACTTTCAGTCTTTTATAAAACTGTCTAAGCTGTAGGCAAAAACATCATTCTAGGTAGATGTAGTTTGGACCTATTTTCTGCAGGTATTATGAACAAGAAGTGGACTTTGTTTTTGTTTAGTTTTTTCTTCTATGCTGCTTTCACATTATTTCGGTGTGTTGAATTGACTTTTATAACAGAAGCAATTTTGTAAGTGCTCCTCTTTTTCCTACTTAGTATGCCAGCACAAGAATACAGTTTTCCATCCCCAAAATTGGGGGAAGGACATACTGAGGGAATCTGAAAATTCACCGAGTCATTGTTATAATGGCTTATCTGCAGATGAGACATTTCTAACAGGACCTTTTTGTTCCTCATATTTTCACTTTGGGCACATACATTTTTTTGACTCAGTTTAAGTTTATTAATCTGTAAACTGTGGCTTTTCTTTGCAGAGGTGCATAAAGGAGTCTGCTAGAAACCACATTTCAGAGTTAATAAGGAGAATACTGTGCATTATGATTATGCTACTGTGGCCTATGATGATGGTGGTCACAGTGCAGAGACACACCACTCTTTTCCATGCATGGAAAGGAAGCTAATTATTATTGTTGACATGTCATGCTAAGTTGCATTTGCAAATATAGTGCCTAACTTTGACTTTGGCGTAATAGCAACGCAAGCCTGTCAGTTCTCTAGAAATTAATCATTAGGCTTTTTGTTTAGGAAAATTGTAAAATTTAGGGGTTTTATGATTTTCAGTGCTGAAAAATTGGATATCATGCTAGATTATTGTCTATGTTTTACATTAGTGATAAAACAGTGATGTTTCACATTCTTTAAGGGGGAAAAATCAAAGAAAAACAATCCCTCTCTTACTCAGGATTCCACATATAGAAAATATGAGTGGTGAAAGCAATCTATGTTTGCTAATGACTGTGCTGCTAAAGCAGTTCTGATTTTTCAGGGATAAACTAGACAAAACCTAGACGAGAAAACTGTGTCCAGTAAATGGAACTGTCGTGAAACTACAGAAATGATTCCAAGAATATATTGTTTTATTTACTTATTTAAAATGGACAATGGGCAAAATGAAAACCACAAGTTTGTTTTCTGCAACCCATATGATTTTAAATGGTCAGTGCAATTTTTTTTTGCTTGTTTGTTTTTAAACCAAGCTCTCACCTGTGTCTCATTCTAGATCCCATAAAGACGGCTCAAGGCTCCCTGTCTCTCAAAGCCTACAGGCTTACCCCAAAACTCATGGAGATCTGCAAAGAGAAAGATTTCACACCTGAAGGGTGAGTAATTTTCTTAGTAATCCCAGAACACACAGCAGGATACTACTCGTACTACTACTTTTACTTTGTTGACCATCCCATGCACACACAGAAATGCAGATACTCAAAAAAACTATATGTATACACATTGAGTATTGAGTATTATTATTATTATTTTCAAGTTCTAATTCTGTTTATTCAATGGATGCAAATATGGCCTTTGCATCCACAGGGGAGGCATTTAGTAGCAGTTGGAGATGGATGCTGATGATGACGATTTATCATCTCGCCCTTGCCCGTCAAACAAATGTACCATGTTTACACTTTTTCTGACCCCAAGGCTTATCGTAATTGCTTTTAAATTGCTGCTAAAAATGACCATAATGAGGGGGACTATTTTTCTGGCAGTTCAGAGATGTCTCGGTGCACCCGCTCCCACATGCATAAACGCACGGACGAGGGCGCAAATGCTCGGACAAATGCGAGCGTAACGGCCCAGTGGAGAAACACCGCAGGCTGTCCGTTAAAAATCTTTAGATATACACTTTGAAATCCACTAAAAGCAAGCATATTTGCAGGCAGAACGGCAATTTAACTGCATCATTTCATTTCCCTCTCTCCCAATTTCCTCTGTATTTCGCCACCTGTGTGTGTCTGCCAGCTACTCCGTTATTGACCCACTGTGTTTGGCCCAGAGTCAGGATCCTTCTCATTTCTGCACCTTTTCATTAGTTCCTATGATTTATTATAGCACCAATCTGTAGCTATCAGTGTTCCCAATAAGCCCGTGATTGAAAGAGGGCAGCTCAGGGCAGGAAAGGACAATATCGCCACATTACAAAAATCTTGTCTCTATCCTATTATTTCCAAAATAGACTAGAAATCTGAATATCAATAACATTTTTTCCCCTCCAAAGATGCAAAAATTCAAAAGTGTTTCATTTTTCCCCTCTGCTACAACGTGCAGAAAAAATCAGCCCCTTTCATGTTGCTGTATTTGATGTTACATAAGCTTGCATATATTGTGCACCTTTTTTTGAAATGAAAGGCAAGGATAGATGACTGTTGAATAGGCTCATCCCTTTGAACTGCCCTCCAAGTCTGTTGGGCTATGAAGGCAGTGGTCAATAGCGTCCACTTCAACGCGAAATCTGAAGCTTCAAATTAGTCTGCCTGTGGAGTCAACCTTTTGGCTTTGTCCAGCGGGGCCCGACTTGGAAAGAGCGTGGCATTAAGTGTGCCAGAGTCTAGTATGGTTGAACAATTTGTCCTGCCTAGAATGTGCTGTCCTTCTGTTTCCTCATAGCCACCTTTTTATATCACTCTGGCGGCATTTGAAAAGGTCATCGAATGCAGGAAATGTTTTAAAGCACTCCAGATTGATAATTGTGCCAAATCTTTAGCAAACAGTGTTTATATCATTATGGATTTCCTTATAGACTGCTGTTACGCATACTGATTCTGCCCCTGTCGACTCGGAGCCCGAGGCAGCATTGTCCTCTTGCTTTTGCCTCCGAGCCCCCTCTTAAAGTTTGCCTGAGGTGCCGCTCTACTTCGAATATAAACCAATGTCTTTCAAAATAAGTTAAAATCAGGGATGCTCCACACCCCTATTTATCACACAGACACGAATTATACAGCCCAAACATCTCTGTTTCTGGTACATTGCACACAGCAGATTAATGCAGTGAGTGTATTGATCTCATAACAAGCACAGTGCATCTAACAAGGCAACATTAGACACATACAGACATTAGTTTGTAGCCCGTCCACTGTGTGCGACTGACAGGCTGAGCTGAGGCAGTCAGTCAGGGTTATTAGATTTATGTGAGACATTAAGCAAAGATTGAAGTTCCATTGTGTTAACAGACCCCTGTTAGAAAGAGGGAGAGAGAGGTGCCGCTTTCAGCTCCCGAGGAGTTGATCAGGAATTAGACAGTGCTTTGTGTGCTTGACGTAATAGCCCTCCCGCAACGTTCATACTGGTTGCTGTGGCTAACATTGCTGACGTTGACTCGATCACACCATTTTCACTTGTCAACATGTAACACGCATTACAATATTTTTCAATATTGTACAATACTGAAATGCAACTTTTGTTTTAATAAAGGGAAACGCGTGGTAACAAACACTAAAATTTGAAAAGAAGCCCGAAGCAGTAGCAGAGGAATGATGCCTTATAAAAACAAACTAGAAAAACTGATTTCAATACTTGAATGGAAATTAGTCCTAGCGGGATAACTATGTTCTGTTCACTTAAAAAATGTATTCACAATTGCTCTATAGATCAGCTAAGACCAGGTTTGTGGTTTTTACTTTCAGGGTCTAACGGTTGTTTATTTTCCACTCTGATTCACACCCTTGTGCGGCAAGGTAGCTGTCCCTTTAAAACAACGTAATGGTTTTAATAGAAAAAGGAAATTCCTCTAGTTAGTATAAACCTGTGACTGTGACTCAGCACAATAAAAAGAACAGTGGTTGTCACACGGGGCCTGGCAATGAAGTCCACGAGGGTTCCCTCAGAAATCATAGCAAATGTTTAAACCCCGCCCACTTTTCATCCACATCATTGAGTCCATCACACTTCGAGTGAGTTTAAAGTAAAAAGATGGTCGAAATGCACACTAGAAATGTGAAGTGTTTATGAGAAATGTGATTTCACCTTTACCTACTAACCCCTCCTCTCTCTCTCTCTCTCCTTCTCTCTTTAGCTTGAAGAAAGCCAACATTGGCTTCGAGCAAATGTTTGAGGAGGTGCCCATTGTCATCAAAAACTCCCATCTTATCAATGTACTAATGTGGGAGCTGGAGGACAAGTCCACGGTCGCCGACAAGCACGAACTGCTAAACCTCTCAAGCAGGTCAGACATGAGCTCATTCAGCCATTTACAACAAGGGCCCAAGGCCAGACACCTCGGTTAAAAAAGGCAAATAAGATATTGGTGGACTACACATTTATGTCAAAAGGGGAAGTTTTTCTGCATGTTTTTTTTTCTTTTTTTGAAGTTTTATCAACATATGTTTCATAACCTTTTGTACAGCTTTACTTTTATTATCTATTCTCATGCCTGCATTGCAGTGTGAGTGCTTTGGTTTCCTTCCTCAAGTTGTATATAGGCATATCTTTATTTAATTTCCCAGATTTAAAACCTTGTGTTATGATTTTTCACGTTTCATGGCTCTTGTTTGCAAAGCTGGCAAATGGCTAATCTTACAATGCAAATGAAAAGATCTGTGGGACATCATAGCTGCAGGACATTTTTCAATATTTCACCTTAATGGCTCAATAAGGTCATCTACAGTTCGTACCATCTCTTTTCAGCTTTTGTGTAAAATCTACAGTCAAACAGAGGAAAAGTGGTTATTGATGGAAATTCTTTCAGCCCACACAATCCAGCTCTAAGCAAAGTGTCACCTTAGTTTGGTTCCTTTGTACATAGTCACCATAGTACACTGAATACTTATCTACTGAAGAATGCAAGCAGTTCTTAAAATCATCTTACCAGCTTTGCAGCCATATTGAGGTTATCTCTTTAAGCTTGCCAGCTGCTTCAACAGACATGACTTAACACTACTTCTAAATTAAAATTGATTTGACATTAGCGAGCTCTTGGGCATTAATCTGTGTCTTCTCAACTGTTCCAAAAGCTCGCAGATTGAATGAAAGAATAAGCAGTCTATTGATGCATTCTGCCTTTTGCTCACCCTCCCCGTGGCCACCGCGCCCGATCTCCCTGCATCCACTTTCGCTTGGGTTTAGTACTAGATCAAAAACTTTACTTGTTATAATAGTGTGTGGAAAAAAGTTAGCGTTCATCCTCCAGCTTCACTGTGTTTATGTTATGCTAACATAGCTGTGTTGCTAGCGATCACGTAGCACGTCATTATATACCAGCTAGTCCAACTTCAACATTGCAACGTTGCATTATAACAGGTGGGATTTTGTCATGGAAATCATCACATGGACCTGGACAAATCCAAATTTCAAATAAATTTTGTAAAACATACCTCGTCCTCTGCACCAAAGAGCAGCAGGACCGTCCAGCTTTTTATCAGCACTCCGGCGATCATGCCAGTGAAATTGGCAGCTCGGCACCATCAGTGCTTAAAGGTGTATACAGGTTTTAGAGCAACATATGCTCCCATCAAGTTTGTAGGGAAGGTCTTACATATGTCACCAAGAACATGCTCGACTGCACACTGAAGCTATGATAACAGCATGGGTTCATAGAAGAAGAGTCCAGATGCTAAAATGGCCTGGCTGCAATCCAGACCTTTCACCATCTGAAAACATTTGGCACATTATAAAATGAGCAACATAGCAGAGAAGGCCAAGGACTGTTGAGCTGCTAGAGCAAGAATAATCAGACAGACAAGAATGGGACAATAATTCTCTCCAGTCCAGCAGCTGGTCTCCTTAGTTCCCCGACTGTTGTTGAAAGAAAAGTGGGTGTAAACATGGCCCTGTCCCAGCTTTTTTTGGGATGTGTTGCTGTTATTAAATCCAAATGGCCTTATTATCTATTTATATATTTTTCTGAAAATAGTACATTTTCTCAGTTTAAACATTGCATTTGGGTTTTATTTACACTTCATAGTATGTCCCAACTTTTTTGAAATTGGGGTTGTAAGCTGAAAGACAAACTACACCAACAAGCTTAATAGCATAAACAACTGCAGCCCCCCCCCCCAATTGCCTTTTGGAGATAATGTTTTTTTTGTTGTTCTGGCAAAAGTTACGAGACATGACTTTTAAATAGGATTTTTTACGGCATTTGGCATTAAGAATATTTATACAAAAAAAAGGGAACAAGAAATCAGACAGTTCCTTTAAACTTTATATCAGACAATGCTATATATTTAGGGCGGGGGAGAGATTTTGTAAATTGTTCCAATCACTACCCACAAATACATTTTAGGGGCACGTTTGACCACTTATCCGATTTCCCAATCCCGTACCTTTTAGGATGGAATCGGATGTTTGATAGAGAGATTCACTCTAAAACTTTGTTCGGTAAATGCCACATTTTAAATGTCACAGCCTATTTATTCCAAAATGTCTTCAAAAGCAGGACCTGCCATCAAACTTTGCCTACCATCACTAATGAGCACAATATGAACAAATATCACCCCACCATATCAACTCACAGCCTGGCTCTTTAAGTCTCGCATTTATATCTCAGAGGCACTCGGCATCAGTCTCAGGAGAATTTATCAGCAATCATTTATGGAGATAAATCGCTGCAAGTGGAGCAACAGCTGTGAAGCTGCTAATCAAAAAGCTTCCCAGGGGCAGGTGTGAGAAATTAGCACAATAACGACTCAAAAGTGCTGATTTACACACTGGCGGCGAGCGAAACACTGTGCTCACTTGCACACTGCGGCGAGGCACATCGGGAGTTGTTGTTATTCTTCTCAACTGTGTCCTTAAACGCAAGTATGCCATGACTTAAATGAGGCCTCATGTAGGCAGACATGTAGGTTCCATGAGCATGGCCAACAGAGGCAGGCAGAAACCCCAGCAATTTTCTTCTAAATTACCAAATAGAGTGAAGGAGAATGGCTCACTATTCTTGCATATTGTTCCATTTTCCAAGTGATTACTCTGAAGTTGAAACGTAGCTTTTGATATCGCCCGAAACGGAGCAGAAGCAGAATGGCCCTCCCCCGTAGGTTTTTCGACACAACCGCCGATGGGATGTCTGGCAAGATGAAATTGTTTCCCCGAAGTTGTCAGATTGCTGCACAGCTCTGCCCTCGTATTGGATTGTAGCGCCCCATCTCTCTACATCTTCTGCTGACAGCCCCACCCTTTTCTCCTCATTTCCACCCCTTCAAAAAAAAGAGGGGGAAAAAAAAAGAAAAAAAAAGTAAACGATAATGGGTTTTATTTAATGTTTTTCCTTTTGTCTCATTTTCCAATCTGCGGTCCCATTTGTCAATGTCATCTATGTCTAACGCCGAGAGAGTGCAGTTTCACTCCAACAAACAGGGTTCTTCTTACCACAGATGATGATGTTGATCGTGGTGATGGATTATATGAATGTAAATTCATCTATGTAGCCTTTTAACTTACAGAACCCTCTTGAAATACCTATTTTTGCAGTATTATTAAAACTAAACTACATT
The DNA here is from genome assembly GCA_015108515.1 of Hemichromis elongatus. Taxonomy (NCBI): domain Eukaryota; kingdom Metazoa; phylum Chordata; class Actinopteri; order Cichliformes; family Cichlidae; genus Hemichromis; species Hemichromis elongatus. The sequence goes on from VUQR01036262.1 coordinate 31,891, forward strand.
TTTGGGCCTTTTACAAGGTCTTCACCCATGTGTAAATTTCCCATTTAGTTCATTACCCCTAGTATCTGTCTGATTAGTGTATTTGGCCTCCTGCCTGGACTCTTTTACTATTGGACAGGTGAAAGATATGTAAACATATTTTCTCTGATATTAAATTACCCTCATAATGGGAGGGGGGGTGCTATTAACTGCAGGTAAAAAGAACTTAAGGTTTTATGTCCTATAGCTGCTGTAAAAGGAGCGATGCAGGTGAAGAGAAATAACTGGAAATAGGGTCATGAGGCAGGTGTTGACAGAAGTTTCTGTGTGAATGAAATGATCTGCAGAAAAATATGACCCTTGACACACAAACTTGATCCATCGAGATGGACTTTAAGGAGAGGTATTTTTGAACAAAAGCCAATAATAGATCCTTCTCTCAAAAGGAGACGGAACTGAAATAATGATAATGGTCAGGAAGCAGTGAGGGATGGAGAAGGGTATTCAGTCACATAAGGTTTTAACATTTGTGCCAAAGCCAACATGCTGTACAACAATGCTGTACACGTACTTTGGGAAAAATCTTTTTAGATTTATTTCAAGTCCTCTTTAAAACAAATTATTCCACTGGCGGCGCAAGCCAGCTGTCCACATTGTGTGCCAGTCCATCAGTTAAAAAGACTCCATCAGAATAAAACGCTCATTCTAAGAGTGGAAGTCATTTCTTTGTCAGCTTTGTTAAACAACTCCCCTCTGAACTTTCACTTTTAGTGAATGTCAGCCAAGTTTTCCTCACACAACAATGCAAGTTTGTCCTCCTTTGTCCTGGGCGAATATAACCCTGTAGACACAGGCACTCATACTGTACACTGTATGGGCTTCCACTGAACTTGACAGAATCGGCGATGGTGTGAAATCCCTAGATAGACTTTGATTTCTAATTCAGTATTGATTGCAAAGCTTGCTGATGCCTCTGAATAATTTAACCCTGTGGAGTTTACGGCCAGACGCCGTGGAGTGTGGAATACATTATTCAGCGCGCAGTTGTAGCAACTCTCTGTAACTGGTAACATTCAGTTTTCGAGTGTTTGGAGAAGACACGGAGCAGTTATGTGGTTTTTCTTGTATGGTCAGGGTTTTGAAAACAGAATAACAAACTGAACATGCTCCAGTGCTCTAAACTAGTTATCAGACACCCGAGACACTGATGCATTTGGAAGCTCAAAGCTCAGTAAAGGACGTCTGTGGACTGAAAGTGAAGTTTTTCTTTTCTTTGATAAAATAGTCCTTTTAATTTTTACTTCTAAGTTTCTCATTTTTTCATTTGTTGCATAAGCTCTCCAAAAATCTAACATTCACAATCGGGGACAAAAGACATACAAACTGATAAGAAAGCCCAGTAAATTGCAAGTCACTCTTGCTCATCACAGACACACACAAAAGCTCACAAACACACACTCAGTCCAGCTCAAGCATTTGACACTTACATAAACGGCAGATGTTTTGAAGGATCCTAGATGGATTCTCTTGCATATATTATTCATGCGCACCACACAAATTAGCCACCATATTGCCTGATGAAATAGTTTTAAATGGGCTCTCGTCAGCGAGAATCAATTCTGACACAGTCAGAGGGACGCAATAGGGAAGTGTTATTCTGAGAGTTGGTCCTGGGCCATCAGTTTGCATGTTTACAATGGAGGGTTGACAAACTGATCACGCAACAGTCCTCCCAGGCAAACACTACTGCACTGGAGATGGTCCAGGCAGTCCAGAATCATGGAAATGACTTTGAATTGTGCATGTTTTGCATGATGGCTTTAAGTGGGTTAATCTTTCTGAAACCAGTTTAGCTTTTTTTGACTAAAATTCTGAAATAAAGGGCAGTATGCATCATTTAAGTAGATTATTTTGTCACTTATATTAACCCACGCCTCATGCAGATGCAACAGTGTAATACAGATAGTTAAGGCATGTGAGAAAAGCACTATAAATCATTGTCAGCACTGTTCATATAATTATCGGCATGCCTGTGGTTAGTTGCATTAATTTTCTTTCAGTGTGTGCATATTTTCATGTAAATGTAATTAAGGTGTTTGCAGTTAATGGAAGGCGATGTTAAACCAAGATGATCACGATGAGTCTTTAGAATGTGCATAAATTTCCAAAATGTATTACTGCATAACTTTATGCAAATACTTATTGTCCTGTAGTTTCTGTTCTGGTGTGTGCTGTAGCCACAGACTTGATATATTGTCCTGTATATTGCTCATGCTTTAATATAAAAACTGAAAACGGAGCATGCATGCAGCAGTAAAACTGTAAATGTTCAAACATGAGAACTACAGTATTTTTAGTGTTGGACTGTAATTTTATGTCATCTGTTGCTTGTAGAGTTTCTAGGCAAAGCGGCGCTGTGACAGGAGAAACTTTTCCTCAATATGCAATTACTCCAGACGAAAATTCAAACCAATTTATGCACATTTATGGCTTTTATGGAAGCCATACAAATTATAGCCCCTCTTTAAAAACAGGGTTTACAAAGTGCTTTGGCAAACAAGCCAAATAATACTCAGAAGGTAAAATCAGACGGCCAAACATTAGAGCCACATGAAATGGATATAATTAAGTAAGCTTTGCTAGAATTAAAAGAGAATAAAGAATAAAGATGCAAAATGCTTAACAGATGATGGGAATAAATGATAAATACAAGGTTAAAAGCAAAGGAAACACAAGACATCACTTAATGGCATCACATAAGTGCAAGTTTTTAAATATGTTTTTAAAAAGTGAGGAGATGATTATGGATGCAAACCATGTCTCCTCAGGCAGGTCACGACCAAGAGGGTCTGGTGCAAGGACGGTAATCTTTAGAGTTTTGTGTTGACTTTTGGAACAATGAACGGTATTTAGGATCTCAAATTCAGGTCAACATATGAGCTATGTACTTTGAGGCCAGAACCAGACTTGCTTTAAGGGCAGTCAATAAAAAAAAAAAAAACACCTAAGATGAAAAGTACTGGAATCCATTGGAGCGAAGCCTAGATTGGGGAGATGTTATGTGATGGTCCCTCTACTAAAGTCATCAAGAAGCTTTAGCTGCTGCAAATGGTTTTGCAGTGGGGTTTTTGTTTTTCTTTTGTGCTCACCAAAAATGGTTGAGTTTTTTGCAGATGAAGGGCTGCCATAAAAACATATCTGTATTAAGAGAGTCACAATTCACAGTACGTGTCACAACAAGCCATTAAGTCTAACTTTCTGCAGATGCCAATCCAGACACGGATCAAGGCAACAGTATAAAACCATTTATAAATCTTTAAGTGCTGCTTAGAGCACAGTGACCTCTGTAATTGTGAACCCACCGATACTCCTAAAATCCCCTGGTGGTTACAAACTGAGTTACAGAGTCAGTCAGTCCTTGGTCAAAGGGGTGACCCAAACCCAGCAGTCACAACAGCTAGTTTAGAAATCCTCAGGCGAGATGGGAAAGCCTGCTAAAAGGACAGTCCATTCAGCAACCCTCAATTTAGACCTCTGTAGTAGAGTAGGTAGATGGAGACCAACTGAGTAAAAGGCACAAGACAGCCTTGTTGGAGTTGGTCAGACCCCATTTAAAGAACTCTGAGAAGTCGAAGAAAAAGATTCTCTGACCTGAAAAGTCAAAATCTGAAATAACTGGGCAGCACTCCAAACAAGTCTAAAAGAACACACCAGGTATTTTATAAACTGCACAACAAGGAAAGGGATCAGAATACTCCGACATGACTGAGTGGGTTTCATTTGAACTACAGAAAGCCGAAAGAATTGAATATGAAATAAATATGCACAAATTGTTATGGGAAATGTATGTGGCTCGGGTCAATAATGGTTACAGTGGAAATCGTTTTTGTGGTGTCAGTGCAGATATAGTGAATTTAAGTGGGTTTAGGTTCAAATTTAAGTTGAGTCAGTAATCTATTTTTCTTAGCTTTCAACAAAATAAAGAGATTGTGACGGGATGATAGACAAATATTGATTCCTTTAGAAATTGTTAATAAAACTCAGAGCAGAGAGGAATGTAACTAAAACCATACAAAACACGCTCCAGTCTTCCCACACACTAACATATTCATACAAACACACAACAGTTACATCAGCACAAGTACGCACACTGCCAAAACATACACGGTTTTGGCAGTTCTTACGGGTATAGCTGTCATTTAAATAAACACTAAGAATCTGTTTTCCCACAGTACATACTGCATTATGTAGCACCCAAACATTCATAAATGAAACAATACAACTCCACAGAGGGAAGTACAAGAGGGATACGACTTGAAGTAGAGCTCTGCAGTCTTGTGAAGGTGGAACTTTAGACGGTAGCAAGACATCCTGTTAAAAATGGAGAGGGAAGCGGAATGCTGGTGGCGCTCTGTTTTGAGTCTTGTCAGCAGGGGAGAATTGGGAAAACATGAAGGATGTGACGACATCACAGAAATGTGTAGGAGAGGAGCATGAAGTATGGTCCCCAGGACCTGCACCAAGTACTGTCCAAACCTGGGATGACAGGTGACTTGCGGGACATGGGTCTCAAAAGCAACATATTTGGTAGGAGGTGAAATCAAAGATTAAGTCGGGATGGATTCAAAGATCTTGACAACAGGTGTTTCAGAAGACTTCTCAAGGCTTGGATAGTTTTGGATTCATAGATTTAGATTCTTAGATTCATAGTGGTTGCTTCCTGATTGGAAAAGTTGTCTTATAATTAGTGTCAAGAAAGAAGTATGCATCTAATTTTTTTTTAAATTTATTTTTATACCATTTTAGTTGACTTGTAAGAGTTATGATTCAACAGAATGTACACATCTTGTGACAACATGTGATCTGTAGAAGACTCTCTATTGGCAAAGCCTTAGGCATAAGAGAGAAGGGATCTTTAAAAAAAAAAAAGAAGCATATAGTTGGTGCTGGATCGGGTAACCTTGATTTCTTCTGTGGTTATCTGTCTAGGGTGCTGGGGGCTTCCAGTGATACACTATGTGTTACTTTTTCACCCACCTTTTTTGACTCTGTGTTTATAAATCACTCTGCATTTAATCATTAGTTAAACGCTGGCTCCTGTCCTGTCTTCCTCTTCTTACCACCTGGTTCTGTCAAAGGTTTCTTCCTGTTAAAAGGAAGTTTTTCCTTCCCACTGTTGCCAAATGCCCGCTCATAGGACTTTACCAAGGTAGCTACTGTTGTGATGGGGCACTTTATAAATACATTTGAACTGAATTGTATTTGATCTCAGCTCAGGAGGCTGCTTAGGTCACATTTCCGTGGCTCCCCCTTTCAGTGTGTACTAGAGCAAGACACTGGAACAGCAAATTGCTCCTACGGCCAAAGGAAGCAACAAGTGTTTCGCCAAGTCAATCATAACTTACCTCATTTCGAGGTTTCTTCTTGCAATGAGCAGGTGTCAAACACAAAGCTAGTAGGGAGCAGAAGCTAAATTCTCTATCATATTTGTACAGCATATAACAATAAAGGCGATGTTGCATATCACATTACATTTAGAAGGAGCAGCAACAATGAGGAGCCTATTATGTGTGAGAAATGTGTAGACTTACTGAAGAGCCATTTCCTCGCACTTGCAGTTTGTCAAACCTGTGATTCTCCACATTAGCCAAGCCAGTTAAACATGTCAATGCTGTACAATGATGCTTTCTGAAGTCTTTCCATTAGTTTTGTTTTGATTATCCATACTTATCGTCCATTACAGCCTACAAAGACCAACTAAGGAGTTATGGTCGGGCTTAGTAAAGACTGCTTTGTCTTCACCTTCCTCTGGTTAAAGGTATTATTTTCCAGGGATTGTGATGCTGTCATTGACTGTGTGAGTAAGAGCCAGATATTTAGGCAGTCTGTTACATGTTCAAGAGAACAACTGGAAAGTCACATTGAAATTAAATATGGATTAGTGTGAGCTGTTAACTTTGGGACAGTGCTTTGTAAAACAGTAAAAACATTTCATTGAGGTTCACAAGTGCTGTTGACAGTACAAAAACTTGTTTGAGTGATGCGCTGTCAATTTTTTTCCAGCAACCACTTGGAGAAGAGCCTTCAGCTCTTGATGGACAGAGTGGATGACATGAGCCAAGACATTGTCAAATATAACACCTACAGCCGCAACCTGAGCAAGCAGCAGCAGCAGAAGCACCAGGTAAAACTTGAATGCACTGTGACACACATACACCACACACACACACTCACACAGAAACAGATGCACCTACAGCCACAGTCTCAGCAGGAAAACAGCAGGTAGATTTCTGTCAGACATGGGCACAACCAATTGCAGCTATAATCACAGCAGGCAAGCAGCAAAAGCACCAGGTATCAAACACACACCCACACACGTACGTGTAGGAATATGGTCCTGCAGGCTTATACATGTACATATGAGGATTCAAAGCAGGAACTACAATATAAAAATGTTAAATACGTGTCCTAGATTCTGAGGAGGGATCAAGCAAGAAACACTACCATAGTCATGTTAAGTCAACTCAAAATAATTTCGATTGAAAGTGCAGGCTCTCAGTTAGCTTCCGGTTGGATCTGGTAAGGTTGTGTTGCTAAGTGTGATCTTGAGTCATGTTCACGCTGACTTTCGTCCCTGTGTGGAAAAACACAGCAGATTCACGTGCACGTGGCGCAGTCGTCATTGTAAGGGTTCAGACACAGAAAGCAGGGGGACAAAAAGATGAAGAATAAAAGATGAAACTTTTGTCACAAGTAAATTTAAGCAAAGGCACAGAGATTTCTCTTGCCGAGTTTGCACCAATTAGAGAATGACTGATGTTAATTTTGCAGTATCAGTCATAGTGTTATCATCAGTCACCTCGGTTCAGTTACTCACTGTAGATCAGCAGATCTTCAATTTCAGGCCCCCTCATTCTCCTGCTTCTTTTTTTCCCCTATGTCAAGAAAGAGGTAATATTCCTTACTCACTGTAATACAGTCACGGTAATATTTCTCTTTAGGTACTTAAGAAGAGCAGGTTCAGAGGTTGTGGAAAGCTGATACATATAAACCGAAAGCTGGCATTAGTAAATGGAGCCTTTCATCTGAAGTGAAAATCCTCTGTTTATATTTGTTGTCTGTAACAGCGAGACACATCACAAACTCAGACTTCATTTAAAAGCGTTTTGCAAAACAGAAGCGCACAGTGACAAATGTACTGTGTGTGTAAAGACAGATGCACACACCACCTACAAGCACAAACTGGAGGCACCAAACAGACCCGAACTAAACGCACTTGCACACAGACACACACAGAGTGAGCCTCATACCATCTGCAGCTACAACCTCAGCCAGATGCATCATAAACATCCAGCAAAACATGCTATTGCTAACAGTCACGGATTCTCACGGGCACGCCACTTGGGAAAGTGGAAGAGCGGAGGCACAGGTGACTCACTAATGCGCGCACAAACGTACACCCACGGTAAATCCGCCACGCTATTTTGTCATTATTTTCAGCAAGTGGAAATGAGAAAATGTCTGAGGTATTAATGGCGATTGGGGCTGACTCATCAGCATCTTGGCCGTCAGAAGAAAAAGCCCGAGCCAAGTTCACAGTCATTAGGCAGACCTCACAACAATCGGGCATCGGTGACCACAGCTCGTCCTCAGTACGCACACAACAAAGACGCGCTCCTGCATTTATCCCCACATATCCCCGGGCTACTCACCCACACTCCAGCCGTTATGATCCATCATCCTCCCCATACTGACCTCCCCATCATCTCCAGCTCCCCCAAGCCCTGTACACCCCTATACCCAGACTCTTGTCATACACAATATCACACAGATGGGGCCTTTAATGGTGTCACCTTTTTTCATGTTTCACACAAATCTCGACAATGAACAAATAACACACAGTGAAGAAGAAAGGGCGCCTCTGTTAAAACCTTTCAGACATCTGCAGTATTCGCTCCATGTAATCTCGTGCTATTGACCCTGCTGCTTCCCGGACAAATGGAACCTTATTAATCATCACAGAAAGTTGCAAAAAGGCGTTCTGCTGAGAGGGCTCCATTTTTCATTTATAGCCCTCTGAATTTAGTAAATATCAAGTTCCCAGGATCAGTCTGCATTCAAGTTGGTCTTTGTAACAGGAAATGTACGTCTCACTTCTTCCAATTCATCCATTTTCTCATTTTTCCCTCCACATCTGTCCAAAGCGAGGCACACTTTTAAATCAGATTAGGTATGGTGCAGTGTGGTAATCTCGTGAACTGAGGAATTGTCGTTTATGGTTAACGATAGAAACGAAAAGACTCCAATTAAAATGTTATGTTATAGCCGTGTAATGTTTTTGTAAAAATGACAGAAACAGAAAGTAAACACATTCAGCCAAATTTAACAGAGACTGCATTTGGAACCAAAATATGCTCAAAACCAAAAAGAAGCCCGTTGGGGTTTGTGGGAGGCATCTTAAGTAAAAACGACCTCTGACCTCTCGGTTAGGTTGGCAAAAGTCAGGTGAGACCAGATTGCACGATGAAGCATCTGTAATGAGACATGGAGGTTGTTGGAGCCCACTGGAAACGCAGAGCATGTAAAAGCATGCTGGAAAGAATTTCTTATATATATATATATATATATATATATATATATATATATATATATATATAAATATATATATATATATATATATATGAATATATGAATTTTTTTTTTTAAATTTATTTATTTTAAACAAAGATGGACCTTAGCTGACGGGGACGAGAAGATAATTAGGCCTAAGCTGAAGAGAACGAGAGCACTGACACAAGCAGAACGACGATTCTCTATCAGCTAACAAGCGGCTCCAAATACCACAACATTCTCTGGAGAACAACTGTAAATTCATTGAAGGTCAATCCAAAATTCATTTACATGCTTCAAAGATTAATTTGTGGACATAATTAAGAGTCCCATTTCACCTCATGGACCAACAGTAATATATTCTGTAGCCTGCCAGAGTCTTTATAGACGCTCAAATATTAAATTATTATATTCTATTTCTGTGGGTAAATAAAAACCAATTCCTTAATTGTGTTTAGGAGCATATATTTTGCGCGCACATACAGTGTGCTCTGAAAATGAACTCGCCTCATGATATTCATTGTCAGACATATTTTCTGAGAAACTTGACACCCATGGAAGGGAAAGAGGCTACCTGATCTAATTAGAGCATAATGTGCTTTATAATAAGTATAATTTGAACTTGGTCTGTATCTGTGCAGACCCTGTGCTCTGATTATACCAAAAATTAAAATATTGGGTTGTTTTAATGAAGCTGCACTCAGGAAAGCAGCACATTGCCGGAAAAGCATGTTCCCCAGCTGGAGGTGGGGAGGAGCACGGTGGTTTGCTGTAGCGATGCCTTGGAAAGCTTGTGAGGGTTGAGGGTAAAATGAATATAGGAAAAAAAATTCAGAGAAGTCTGTCTGCAGGCTGGAAAAGAACTGCTGGGATAGGATTATTTTCTACCAAGACATCAAGCTCAAACATGGAGTCAAAGATGCACAGTAGTCTCAGTTGAGGCTTTGTAGTAGGACTGCTGTTCCCACATACATCACATACAACTTGACAGAGATTGAGCAGTTTGTACAGAAAAACTGGGTGGTTGGTGCATGGCAGGCAAAGGTGCTTCTATTTTGCTGATTTGACGAAGGTTGCTTGTTTTTGTGCCACACTCTTTGTTTCTTTTTTCTTTTTTTCTTTTTTTTTTTTGTCGC
>VUQR01036262.1:41635-57885 GCA_015108515.1 Hemichromis elongatus
TTTTTTTTAAGGCATTGTATATCTATATTGAAAATAGCGTAAGTTGGAGCACAAGGAAAAAAGAGTTGTTTCTAGATTTTGCATACAATTATGCATTAGCATTTTGATTACACACAGTCATGCTGCGGTGCAGTGGCAGAGAAGTTATATTTGAACAAATAGTTATATTTTTCGTTTTCATATTGTTTATCTTAGCAATTTTTTCAGCTTCAGTCAACCGTACAGGTGCGTTGTGGGATGTGTGGTTGAAAGCACTGCTCCCACTCACTTTTTTTTTTTCCTTTCCCCGACGCAACCACTTCTTCCACCTGTGTGTGAGTGTGTCTGTCTATCTGTCTGTCCTCCATCTTGGCAAATTAACAAGGCTTTTAGGATCTCCGGAGACCCAGCACCTCACTGATTTACCGACTGTCAGCCCCTGACAAATCACTCCATCCCTGTCAGCACTTATAACTCTTCTGTTACTCTGTCTCTTACATCTTATCTTTCATCACTATGTTTCTCTACATCTCACACACCTTTTACTGTTCGCATTGTGTCTTACTTTGTGCTCTCCTCTTTTATTTCTGTCATGTTACTTTGCATGTTCCTTGTTCTCACTTCGCTTGTTTTTTCTTTAACTTTTGCTACTCCCACTCCTCTTTCTCTCAGTTTCCCTTCTCTTTATGCTCTCATCCTGTCCTCTCATCTCCAGCCCTTCCCATTCTCGTTTTCTGTCCACTTTTTTTTATCCTCCCCCCAATTTCCAACCCATATTTTTTCATTCTCTCTCCAATCTCTTTTATTTTCATCTGTTCTCTCCTCTCCTGTGTTTGCCGTCACTAATGCCGCACCTCTCTTTCTCTGCATCGCTCCGTCCACAGTACCTACAGAGGCGGCAGCAAGAGAACGCCCAGCGCCAGAGCAGAGGGGAGCCCCCGCTGCCCGAGGAGGACATCAGCAAACTGTTCAAGCCCCCCCAGCCGCCACCACGCATGGATACGCTGCTCATTGCAGGTATACTCACAAACACACTCTCACACATCCTCCGCATATAGCCATGACTCTCCATGACCACTATAGAGCTCCCTCTCCAGCCCCCCTTGCCTCTCCCTCCAAACTCCGTCAGCTGCCTCTGCTCCCCTCACAGGAGCTCAGGTTCTGTTTTGTAATTATCTCCGCCATTATCTCAAAATTACATTAATTTAAAGTTTATTGACTCAATCTCCATCTGGACCGCCCCTTTTCCCCGCCGTCGTCTCACGCTGTTCAGCTCTCCTCCGCCTCCCGACAACATTCTGATCCTTCCGTTTACTCCGACTCCAAACTAATTCACTGTTTTGCTGTGCTGCTGTTTTCTCTCCCACCCCCGGTTGCGTGCACCGTCTGTGTACATGTGCGTGCCTGCGTGTTTGTCTGTACGTTTCTGTGGATGCGTGTTTGTGTCTTCTGTGTGGGGGCGTGTGAACGCATGTGGTTACACTCCAACAGGGCAAATTAACAACTACTGCCAGAATGTGAAGGAATTCACCTCGCAGAACCTCGGGAAGCTGTTCATGGCAGAGGCTCTCCAAGGCCACAACTAGAGAGACAGAAGGAGCAACAGAGATGCAAACCCACCTTAATGATGCCCACAGGAGCAGCCTTCATTTTCATTCTTTCATTTTTTTTTCCTTTGAATTTATTTGTTGGTTTTTTTATGTCTAGAACCACCCCAGACACAAAATTAACTTTGAACACTTGGTTTTGATTTAAATAAAAACTCTTGCATCTCAACATCTTCTCCGGCTCCTTCGTCTGTTATCGCAGTCGAGCTGTCTTTTGTTTTTGATGGAAATTGCAATTTCAGTTTCACTGTACAAAGATGATTGGTTTTGTACAGGATGTTTTTGTGCAGAATATTAATATGTAAAAACGGCGCTCTGCTCGAAAGTACAAACTAATTCCGCAGCACTTTGAGTTGTTTTTGCCACATGCTTTTCATCCGCAGTTCAAACATCAAGCAGGTGGAACCAATTATCAGTGGGTTCGCCTCGTGTTGGCGCACGTGGTGGGGGGAACGGCGGTTTTTCATGTAAACAGAACTGCAACAGAAATATCAGTGAAAGCTGAGCGTTAAATGAAATGCCAGTTACATGACTCGCCCTCCCGACCCACCCCCTCCTCTTTCTCACTGCACTCACAAAAAGGAGACGTTTGTTTTCCTAAAGTGAAATTACACAACGCGCCACGCTCCATCTTTCCTTCTACAGTGACTGCAATTAGCATGAGTTTATTTTTAGAAGTCCCACTAGTGAAATCGGGCTTGTAGCAAAGATTATTTTGCTTGTTGAATTTTCAGGGCAGCACTGCAGGTGTGCCAAATGACAAGACTGAGAATCTGTCATATGTGCTGGGTGACATTATTCATTTATTGATGATATGTGTTGCCAAAGAAAAAATAAAACGATTTGATTAGAGAAACTACCAACAAAGGAAAAAGTTCAGAGGTTTTGAAAATTTTTTATTCTGGAAAAAAATACAGTTGATCAATCAGTTATGTTTCTGATTGATGGATCTTAAAAGAACCTATTTGATAATCCCACAGTGTTAAAGACAATTTATCTTATTTCTTATTTTCTTGTCATGCACATTGATATTGATATTTCTTTATTCATTAAACATTAGACGTTCCACATCTATATATAACAAATAGTGACCTAACAGGGTCAGGCTGAAGCAATGCTTATATATATATTTACATATTTATATATATATGTCTGGTGTATATTCTTATGATTAAAAGCTTCCAAGTAGAAAAAGAAATAATATCAACAAACATAAGCAATGGTATTCTCACACGTAACCCTCAGGATAAATTCGTAGACCTTTGATTCTTTTGATACGTTGTTGCAATAGTGACTGCTCATATTACCCTAGATGACCCCTCTAATTTGGTCATCTAAGGCAGCGGTCCCCAACCTTTTTTGCCCCACGGACCGGTTTATGTCCGACAATATTTTTACTGACCGGCCTTAAAGGTGTCGCAGATGAATACAACAAAATAAAACCAGTACTGGTACCAAAAAAAAAAGGAAATATAGGGAAACTGAGTTAATGATTAAAAACAATAAATATTAACGATAAAAAACAATAAAAACCCTGAAAACCATAAATTTCACACCCGAACCTCAAGTCTCGCGGCCCGGTACCAAACGACTCACAGACCAGTACCAGTCCCTGGCCCGGGGGGTTGGGGACCACTAAGCACAAAGCCACAGCCACCTGCTGTCTCTAGCTTCTGTTTAGGAGGGGCATCCAATCAGAAGAAAGGAAGTGTAAGCTTCACCTAAGGACTGCACAAAGGCACAGGAAAAGATACTGAAATATTATTAAGAATCTTGCAAAGCTACACTGGAAATAAGCGTAATCAGTTCCTTTTAAGATGACCATCACATTTAAAAAAATCAACAACAAAAAAACAATTCCACCCCCTTCCTTTCTTTTTTTTTTATTAGGCTTAATCCATCCATTGACCTGTTATTTACCATCTTATCATAGAAACACAGCAACATTTTCCTGAGCAGCATTTTCAAGAGCTGGTCAATAATTACTGAACTCGGGCAGAGGGATTGGAGTTCTTCGTGTGACCACTGAGGCAAAAGGAAATCGATGATCTTATTGAACCTACCTGACCACATCATACAAAGCACATACTCGTTGCTGCCCTCTGGGCATCACTCCGCTGTACCTGATTATAAACTCGATTCCTAGTTACTTGTTTCAACAGGATAAACCGCTTAGTATCAATACTGCCTTCCATGGAGTCCTTGGTTTGAGGAGGGAGAAAAGTTAATTAAAATGGAGACTTGCAGCCAGGCTGGCAGCTCTGTGAGACAATATCTATTGAGATTAATGGTAAGGTCACTAAGATGACATTTCAGCCATGCAGATTCTTACCTACTGATCCTAAGCAGGTACATTGTTTAGCTTGTTTGTGCACGCAGTACAATGAAGGTGACAGTTATGGTGACTTTTGCAGCTTTTAATATATCAGACATCTGGGCAAATACTAAATTCCACTTGGTTTTAGTTTGGTGATCAAGGTTTGTTTGATGACACGAGAGGCATCCTCTACCTGCTTCAAAAGACACCACGCTTACCTACGTGGTGCATTCACGACAGCGCTGTAAATTCGGCCTCTCAAAAACTATGAACAAACTCGCCTCAGTTTTCATGAGACAGGAACGTGTTTGGGGAGGGGGGGAAAGGGTTTTCCTCTACCCTTCAGTCATTAAGAAGGTTTCATCCTTAGCCAAAACCTCACTTATAGGTTGACGACGCATCCAGCGTGTCTGTCGTCATCTAAAGTCCCATGAAGTGTCCTCGAGCTACAGTCAGAAACCTTAATATCTGTTAAATCCCTCTGCATGAGAGCGTCAGCTAAACGCCTCGAATGTAACTGTAAGCTGTTTCTGGTGTTGATCCTCTGCAGAGGTGTCACATTATCTCGGTACTTACTTGTGAAGTCTTAAAAAGCGCAGCTCATTTGTGGAGCTTGTCGCCGGTGTCCACTCCACCCAGCAACAGGGATGCTGAATGATTGGCTCTTCTTGCTTCATTTAATAAAGAGACTTGTCAGCGTGCGGTTTGAGCGTATCATAATGACGCTGCGGCTCTATCTGCCTGCGCTCTGTTGTTCTTCCACGACCTGTGGTTAAACAGCATCATCTAATTCAGCGGATGATGTTATTTAACTTGTCATCAGCCTCGCCTGGTCGAGTAATAACTTGTAGTGCTCCTGCTTGTCATCCGCACAGTGTCATTAACAATAATTACAAGTCAACCAACGTGATAAACGCTTATTGGAACAGCGACACTCGAGCCGGAAATGATTTCTTCCCCAAATCATAACATGTTTCCCTGACATGCAGGCAGGATGGGGAAATATTAATTCATAACAGAAGGCTCAGTTGATATTTATTAATTAAGGTATCTGCCACTTTGACAGGCACACCTGTGCTTGTGATTGATGCGTCCTGTGATGTGCGGCATTTCTCCCGAGCAGGTATTGATTGGCTTTTTGAAGCAGTGGCTCCTGAATCTGCATCGTTTGTAATTCTGAAGCTTCTCCTCTGTAGGGTGACGTTGCCCTTGAGGGGCTGGAGGGTGGAGGCAAACTCCAGTGTCCCGAAACCCTAAGGTGTGTGAGGGAATGACAAAACTTAAAAATGCCATCAACAGATCCACGCGGATCGTGTGGCACCGCTGACCCCTGCAGAGTGCAAAGGCAGTGACAGAGGTTCAGATGGTATTTAAAGTGACAGTGTTTTGATTGTAGTGGAAAACAGTTTGGACTGAATCATGTAGTCACGGCAGGGCTCAAGGGCAATAGAGTGGAAGTGCAGAAGAGCCAAACTGGTGATGTGCTTCTATGTTACTCCACGGCAATATAAATCATTATAATCATTAACGGCTGGCTGAGTTGGTAAGCGCGTATATGGGTGCTAAAATATGTACTCTTTTATGAGTTTAACAGGGCATGACGGGGTCACATTCAAAGCCAAATGATGTGGTTCCTGGAACTAACTTGTTTGTTGGTAACCCTTTAATACATGAACTTGATCAATTGTGTTTAACACACTGTAAGCCTTTAGCATGTTTTAAACCCTGAACCCTTGACCTCTACAGTGAGGTGAGCTGGTGCCTTTGCTATGCTGCGGGGGCTTTTTGCCTGTATGGCTTTGGTCCACTTGTCATTATAAAAGTAAAGGTCACTGCACATCAATACATATTCTGCATGATCACTGATATCATATGATGAAACGCGTCTCTCCTAATGTCAGAGATGCCAATGCGTCCATCCATTAACCATACTGAGTGTTAAGGTGAGCATGAAAATGATGTGAGGCACATTTTGTAGCCACCAAATCTCAGTGTAACTAATTACCGTTGATAGATGTTCAATGAATATGTCTCTCCACCACTAAAAAAAACACTCAAGGAGGGATTATCTCTTAAATGAAGCTTACAGAGACTCGTCTGGTGGAATGTGGAGGCCAAACACAGGAAAACCTTTATAAATGTATTTAAAACTCAAAGAGACAAGACTCTATCTTGGAAACTATTTTATTTATTGTTTGTAACAGCTTTCCACTATATCCTGTGACTGTTATTGCTGCATTGATAATGCGTGAGATGAAAGTGCATTATGAGGTAAATATGCTCATTAAAGGCTGGGTTCTGGTTGTAAAGAGGTAACAGGTGTACTATGCCCTGGACAGATCACTGGTCTATCAAAGGACCAACACAGCGACACAAACAATCATCCAATCTCCCATCAGCCAGATGTTTATGGACTGTGGGAGGAAGCCGGCGGACCTACCTGAAGAGAAGCCACACATGCATGGCGCAACCATACAGACTCCACAAAAAGTCCCCGACCAGCCAATGGATTGAAAGGACCCAGGACCTTTCTGGGGTAAATAGTTAGGCTAATTAAATGATTTCATGATGAGTTCATAACCAGAGGCAAAAACACTACAATCAAACAGTCCTGGTTAAATATTTAATGCATGAAATTTAAGGGGGGAAACAGTCTGGCATCCCACTTACAGAGAGGACAAAACACACAGTCCATGACACCGGTCAGCTACACTCTCTGGTGCGCTCAAAACTTCAGCAGTGATCAGCAGTTGTTCTCCTACACCCACTACCCTGTGCAGAGTAAGCTAGCAGTCACCCCGGCCTCAGCAAGCCAACTCTGCCTTCAGCCTACAGCACGTAGGCCCTGGTCTCCACAGAGAAACAAAGAACTGCACAACTCATACGTTTTTAGACTAAACCACCTTAATTCTGGATTATACCTTTTGCATAGTATGAATGGTAAGTAGACTGGTTCTTAAAAAACACTTTTCTCCTTATACAAGCACTTTTTTCCATGCTTACGTGCTTTCTAGATTTTCATACTTTTATGGCTGTATCGGAGAACAACTTGGGGTTACTTGAAGTTAATGATGGAGCGTGCAAATTGGAGCAGCCAGGGCTCAAACCATGACATGTTGATGCTTTACCTCCTGAGCTACAGCCACCCCAGGAAGACAAAAAGTAGACTTCAGGAGAAGCACAATCAGCTACGCCTGCCTTCAACTAATCTAGTCCAAGCCCAGGCATTGGCTCACAGCAATGCTGAAACACAGACACACAAAACCTCTCCCAAATCAATGCCAAGTTCCCACAGTAAATATAGAGGTGAGCTACTGTGAGAACAATACCGGTCTACCCTTTTACACTTAGTTTCTATTGTATTTTATACAGTTGTAGAACATATCTTGATATCATTGGCATTGCAAATGTTGTTCATTTCAGAAACTGACAGTATTTAACTACATTCACACTTTGTTGTACTGAAGGTACTTTTTCAAGGCGCATATTGATGTACAATAGGCATCCAAGCCCATTACAAGTTCAAATCAAACTCTCATGATATTAGGTTTTGAATAATGGTATTTTTTTTAAAAAAAAACCTTGGGTAGTTTTGCAATGTGAAGTGCCAATAAACAGAACGCACCCCTGAGTGGTATTTTGAATTAAAATGTTATTATATGTGCTTACAACTCATTTGCAGCACGCAATAAATTCACTCATCGTTTATATTTGCCTCTAAATGTTAAATGGGGTTAAAATGAAACCTCACTTATTTTGCTTGTCATTTGTAATTATGTTGCCATTCGACAGAAGTTAATGAGTTATTTTTTTTCGGAGCAAATTCATTATGCCTACTTAATGTCCATCCATATGTTCATACACTTCACCTTTTGTTCCCACAGGGGGCTATTTCTCTGGATTTAAGTGTGCAGTGTCTTCCCCTTTGTGCTGCTTGTTTCTGAAATGTTCTCTGTTTGGAGAAAAACACACATGGAAACTCTCAATATCAGCTGCTTTTGCGCTTTTCTCTCCTGCAATATCCTGCTCAATTGACCTTGAGACCGCTGTGAGTCGGTGAAGAGGAGAATGAGTTCTTCAAATATGAGGTAAAAAAAACCCAAAACATTACCCACACAAACACTGCCCAAGCTGAGTCTGTGGTCTCCTGATGCATTGCTTAAATTTTTCCACCCCTAAAACCAAAAAGATTTTTTATTTGCTTCCCTAACGATTCAGTGGTTTTTCATAGCTTGTAGTGACGTCACTTTCCTCTTCAGTATTTGCAGGAATGAACTCAAATGGCATGTTTGAACCGAGCGAGGGAAGTTGAATGAGAGCTTCAGGTGTGTAAACAGCCAGGCATTTTGCATGCTTCAATAGGAGAAAATGCTTAATTAGGATTATGGGATTTGCCTCTGCACCTTCAGATTCCTGAAAACGAGACTGGGAGATGTCAGAGGGATATAAGTTTGGTCTCATTTAATCAGCGAGCGTGGCCCGCACAGCCCTGACCCCAGTCGTAATTTATTACCACTCGAGCACAAACACAAGCTCTTTCACCGTGCCTGCCATCGCCCTGTCATTGGTGATAGAGAGAATCAGCTGGCTGAATATAATGAAACCAGTTATTTCCCTGTCAACTGTGAATAGTTTTTCCTTTATTTATTTTTTTATTTTTGCTCTCTCTCTCTCTCCCTTTTCTGCCATGGATATTGCCATGGCAACTGTAGATCCTGTATGGAGTTGTTGAGGATGTAAAGTAGTTCCCGTGGAAAAAAAATAAATAATAAAATCTTGCAAATCCCCAAAACAAGAGCAGTAGAGAGCAGATGCAGTCGTAGGAAGAGGTGTGGGTATGCTTAGGGAATTTAGCATTTATGGGATTATTCACACGAGTCCACGGTCTGAATTCATTTCTTCACGTAACAGCGCTCTACCTGTCATTGAAGCAGCTTTGTATTTGCCTTATCTCTTTTTCTTCCCCTTCCTGGTCAATAGATGTTCACTCTGATTGGCAGCTGTATAGATTGAGCGCTGTGTTCTAGTTGCAATTCGTCTCTGCCTGCCACCCAATTCGACGGCTGTCACCCGGCAGTGGCACAAATCCCACAGGCCATTATGAGGCTGGTTTAATCCCCAGAACAGCAGCACCAGAAGCCTTTCAAGGAGGGTTTCGGAGCATGATACCCTGTCTGTCACATGCATCCGTGGGCTTCAGGCAAGGCTACAGTGCGTTGTTGTGATCCTACTCCATCACTAATGTCGTGTCTTATCCCCAGGCCACTAAGACAAATGTACTGGATGGTCCCCTCTGCTCAAGATCAATCACATGTTGCATGTAATCTTCTGCATGATACTTAGATTTGCTTGGTTGCTGCACAATATAAATTGTGTTTTTATTCTTGTCTTAATTTTGCAGGTCACAGATTTTTTTTTTTTTTTGAATGGACTGCCTTTTGGTTCATTTATTTTGTTCATTCTTTTGTGATGGTAGAAAACCTAATCTGTTTATTCATATTTGAATTAAAGTGTGGCATACTGGTGATTTTATATATATATATATATAAAAAATATATATTTCATGTCTGCACAGCATATATAGGAGGTAGGCCTAATTAGCTTAGCTTAGCATAACTAAAAGACGTGACAACTGCTCTTCAAACTCTGCTGTTTGAAAAATATGAGCAGCAAAAGTTTACAGATGAAAAAAGATCACATGGTATCTGCATGTTCATAAAGCACAACATAACATGTTAATATAACAGCTCTGGGAGTACTGGGTAGGTGGTATTTGACTGCTACATGAAGCTAATCAACTGCTTGCTCAATAAGCTCCAAAATTAGAATACAGACGTCAGCGGTATGGATCTTCTAGTCAAACTGACAGCAGGAAAGTGACTGAGTGCGTATCTTAAATGCCATCTAGTTCCTTTAAAGCAGCAATAATCAATATTAGCTGTAATCAATGCTTTCATTTTAACAGTGCCTTCATAATGGCTAGTAGTTTTTTAAAAGAGGTTTCATTATCACTAATTTTGAGAACTCCCTCAGCACCCTTGAGCTGTTTTTACCTCTTTTTAAAGATATTTTTTTATACCTCACAAGGGGTTTGGAGATTCGTCAGTCTGCCTGTATGTGAAACACCAAAGTGCAGACATGCCCAAGACATCAAATGCTGCTGCTTTGTTAAAAGCTCTCAGTGTCACAAAGGTATGCACAAAGCTTCCTTTGCCATGGGTGACCCGACCATATTTTGTGTTGCTGTTTTCACATGAACACCACAGCTCTGAACTTTCCTAAGACCTCACAGAGTGCTTGTGAGAACACAAATGTCAGATGCAGCTGGTTTGAACACTAAACGCTCTTTAATCTGCCAGCTCTGTAGTATAAAGCCTGGCTGATGCCCAGCATCCCAGCTAACAGCCCGGTGAATTTACAAGGACCATGTGGTGGTTCTCCTTGCTCCTGCACGCGCTTTTCACAAACCAATGAAACTGAAACTTTCCAGTACTGAGAACGCAGCTGCCGTGAACAATCTCCTGTTGTTTGCTTCACGAGTGCAAGAACAACTTGAGTCCCAGCCTGATTCTCCTACAACTGTCTAGAGTTGTTGTGCAAAAACTGCAGACAAAACAATGGGACACTGAACGTTTATTCCCACCCGGTGTCAATTGATTGACTGGAATGTTCATTTTAGGGTCATTAAACACAGATTTCAATGTTTTTACCTCATTTTAGATGTTGGAGGCAAGTAAGAGAGAGACAGTTGTCAAGTTAGCGTTTTGTTCTCAATAACTGAGCAACCATTCTCACTCAGCGCTTGTGACATTTAACCTGTCCAAACTAATTAAACTGATGTTTAACCAAACTGTGACATTTAAACCAAACAGTGCTAGAAGTATCGCTAGAAGTGTTGAATTGGGCTCCGTCCTTTGTTTTATTTTTTGCTTGCTTATCATTTTTTCTCTCTAATGAAGAAAATGAATGCAGTAATTATAATTCATGATCAGCTTCCCTTCGTTCCTTAAAGTCGGGAGATGCCAGGTCGCCCCAGGTACAGTGATTGATGCGATGCTTGTGACCTACAATAGATAGACCCACAATTAAAGCGCGACTTATCTCCCAGCTGTGATTCTCAAAGATAAATGCTGATAGCGCCCTCCCCTTTGATGTTCAATCATGCATCATCAATGCAGTGCACGCCTTGGCCTCAGCTTCTGTCCTCAGAATGACTGATGTGCATTTGAATATTTCTTTCCAGCAGGTAAACATTAACATTCAGTTCACCTATTCATTCACTCCTCCTCACTCTTGGTTTAATGTAGTCTGTCTGTTTCACACAATGAAAAGCATCACCTAATTTAAGAGCGTTCTTTTTTACATCATATAGTGGCGAGACTAACATAATGAACATCCCTTTATTTTGGAATTATTCCTCAATTTTTTTTAGATATAGACAGGGTTTTCCTTTTTTTTTCTTACCTTTTGCTGTCTTTTTAGATAATTTCTTTCGTATTGTTCACTTGGCTCTTGCTTAAATAACCTAAGATTTGAAATGATAGACTATTTCATTCACTTGCCTCTAACATATTTTTCTTTAGTCTCAAACTCGGCTCACAGCGTTGCTTGACATTTGTTTTGGTCTAAGGACACATATTTGGACTCTTAACAGCCAGTTTCCCATACACGGATTAAGCCTAGTTCCTATCTAAAAGAACAAATTCTATAAATAAATTTTTTATTTTAAGATTAGGCTTAATCTATGTCTGGGAAATGGAGCCTAAATGTTTCTCTGGCAAGACAGGTTTAAGAACTTCTTCTTTCCTCAGGTAACTTCCATCAATACAACTTTTCTGTATTGATTTTGATGCATTCTGAGATTGTGGATTTTATTAGAGAGCTGCTTTAACTAGGAGATGGAGAATAATTTTCTAAGGCATTATCCTCCTTGTGCTTTCTATTGACTGTTCAGGGCCTTGAACCATGCAGTAGTAATGTTTTGAATTCGCTGTTGTACCATTTGGCTTTTTTATCAGATTGTAGTTGTTAGACTAGTGTGAGATGTCTTTTTTTGTGCACATAGTCATCTTCACCAATGCACCCTCCCAGGCATCGCCCATATCCTCCCCAACCGCTCCATTAAATGGCGATAGCAGCATCCACGGTGGTGTTGACAGAATTCTCCGCCGGATTTTAGTTAGATTTAGGCGCTGATGCTGAAACCAGTCTGAGCTGCATTATGACTCAGACTCTTGGATAATCAACTTGACTGGAGAGCCCTGATGAGTCTACACATTGTAAATGAAAAACTGGTTCACTCGATGCCTCTGTGTTTGTGTGATGATGTAATCCACACAATCCATTTTGTGGTTATTAAGAGTTTAGGAGAGAAAAGCACCAGTGCTGTAGGCCTGAGTTCAACAGAAACCACTCAAAGGGAAAACTCTGTGTGATGATATATAATTTAAAGTGGTAAAACTGCACAATGAGTTTGAGAGTCTTTTGGGGAACACGACAGGATCCTGTGATCTTCTGTAACGTTGAAGTGTTGAAGGCATCTTGAAAATCACTGAAACTGATTAATTAGTTGCATTCTGTGAAAATGTGATAAATGCTTCACTCATGGTCCTTTCTAGCTTCGCCCTCTGTGCTATTAATTATTTACTTTTATTATCTATCTAAGTCCGCTATACCAGCTTCAACATGTGCACCCAGTGAACAAACCTATTTTGTCTGATCTCTTATCTGTGTTAAGAAAAATTACTCACAGCTGGCTTTTAGATTTTTTTTTAATTAATGTTCTTTAGAGCACTGATGTTGGAGAAAGGCTAATATTGCTTACTGATCTGTTTCTAAATATGTGCTTGACCCTTTTCAAACAGGAGCAAACTCTGAGAGTGGCACCAGAGCAACTGCCGCTGACCTTTTAGCAGAACAAACTACCACATTATCTTCCAGCTGGGAAGACAATTACAGCAAATTTAACCATTGAATAGAAACGTTGCCATTTTAATTTTAAGCTTTCAATCATTTTTGTGATTTCTTTCCAAATGCTTTGTGACTATAACAGATGGTAACTCCTAAGCCCTGAGCCTTTTTGTTTCATGTCTACTTATTTCCTGTGAGCAAAGAAGGAAGCTCACTGACATTCAGCCACATTATTTTGGCACAATGATTCGTGGCCACCACCTGTGACTTGAACCACACATAATAGAATGCACTGCGAATGCTGTGTAAATCATACCACAACACATACACACAGATGCCAAGTGAATTGCGCGGTGAAACCCTGACCAGCGACAGAGATGAAGACTCACGTGCACATCGATAAACAAAGTGGCGAGTGGTGAACAGCCAGAACCAGACTTTCACTCTTTGCTACAATATCTTAATTCAATTTCTCCCCAGCCACCTGCAGGGAGATGCTGTACTCCTGATGCAACTGCCAACCTGTTATGGAGGGAATGTGATAGAGAGTAAGCTTATGGCAGCCATAACAGGCTTTTTTTAAGGCCATGATGGCCTGCAGGTAAGTGATTTACAGAAAATCAGGTTGATGCTGTTCAAACCCTCTGCCAGAGAGGCACGTTCCAAGGCCGGGCAGTAGTAAATTTTTTCAAAGCGTCAGCATTTCCTACCCTGCTTACCTTGGGCACTGCTGGAATAAATTCACACACAATTTTCAAACCTGAAATTGGTCATTTCTCGTACGCCTCCTCACTCTAGGATCTCTAAAAATTGTCTGAGGGTGCTGTTTGCAGGCTTGTCTCGCTGTATTTGACCTGGCACCCGATCCATAAACTCAGTAAAGAGAAATTTCTGAAACTTTCACCCATTTTAGAAGGAATTGGTTATGGTGCAGTGGGCTGATTTGACATGGTTTGTGCACAAAAAAAGGCAGCATATCTGATGTGTTCAAACTGACTACACACCTAACTGAGTTATATTTCTACGCAGCGCTGTACACCTCAAGTGAGTGAAAATGCTGTCCAAACACTGGATCACATCCTAGCAACATGTTGTGTTTGTGGACATGTACGTTTGAAAGCAGGAGTTCATTTAAAAGACTGATGGCCTTAGAGAAGTCTAGACAAATTACTGCAATTAACATGATCTGTTAAAAGCACGAGATGATGTACTACGTACTGTAAAAAAGATACAGGTGTTGAGAAATGGAAACTGCCACTCCTATTATTCCAGATTGTGTTGGGTTGTGTTGGGATTACTGATTGAACTGCAGAGTTGAGAAGTGGCTTCTATGCTCAAAAATCAGAAGTGACAACATTTTACCCTGACTCTGACTGACAAGTTTGACTGTCTGGATTTCTGGTATAGTCCTGCATAACGAAAATAAAAAGCCATAACAGTTGTGCATTTAAGCACATTTTCTACAATTTACACATCTAAGCTTGCTCACTGCTTATCAGAACTAAACATCAAATATGACTCTCTTCCTTTCCCTAATGTTTCCAACCCGCTCAGCCCACTAGGAATTGAAATGAGAGGAAATAAAAAAATGAAAATGTATGAGTCGTTACGCACATGGATTGATATGTCAAGCCTGCACATAACTGAACTTTGAAGCTAAAAGCACCTGAAAGAAAAGAGTGCTTTAGCAGCAATTACACTTCTTAAGGGAATAATTTGACATTTTGAGCAAAACACTTGGCTTCTTCCCAAGAGTACAGTTATAAGTAGCTGGAGTAGGCAGCCAGTTATTGCATAGCACGGCGACAAGCGCATCAGTCAACAGCTAACCTGACTCTGTGCATAAATTGTTGGATTTTATACTTTGGGTTTCATGGTATTTAAACAAAAACGGTGTCACTGCCTGCTTCAGTTTGTTCTGAGTTGAGGTAATGACATGATAACTCCAGTTATACTGTGACCATCCAAATATCCTGTAATATTTATTCTGTCAAATATATCAACAGACATGCTAATGGTGGTCAACTTGTCCATGATACATTTTCACTGTTTGTTATTCAACTTGGCAATTTGCAGAGATTTGCTACTTACCCTCAGTGGCCACCAAAAAGTTATTCACTCAATTAGAAGAACAGATACTTGGGTTTAAAGTAGCTAAAAACTGAATTACAGGTTTAACTTCTGTAACCAAGTAAAAGCAAAACAGTACAGACTCTGAAATGCATTCAAAGTATAAAGAGACCTAAACAGAAAAATGAATGTAGTCCAGACTTAAAGTGAGATTTACCCTGAGATCTATTGTAGAGTTGCAGTGTGGGAAAAGAATAATTTATAAAAAAAGTCAGAATCATTTCTGCTGTGATCTCCGTCTACAGGCTGTGATCAGCTGACGTGTGGCCCGCTGCTCTGAGGTTTACCACAGTGGGTTTTTACACAGCTCAGTTCATCGAGATATAAGCTGATGTTACATGAGCTGTACATGGCTGATTTCCAACCTTTACACACTATAAAAGTGGTGTTCACTGAGTGAGTCTATTCAGCATCATCACATTAAATTTAATTTGACGTCTGCTACCCTTGTTGTAACCTCGCATCACAGTCTGCTCTGTTCCAGTCCAACATAGTGCATTAAAGTAGACTTCACCACAGTACTGCAAACTAACCTTTCCAGCCTGCACTTAACTACCCAGTATTTTCATGCAACCTTTGAATAACCTGGGGAACTCCAGGCCTCAAGGGCCAGTGTCCTACAGGTTTAAGATGTGTCCCTGATCAGCTAATTCAAATGGCTAAATGACCTCCTCAGCGTTTTATTCAGGTGTGTTGACCCAGGGTGATATCTAAAACCTGCAGGACACCAGCCCTTGAGGTCCCCACTCCTGATGTAGGCTGTCAATCCAATATCTGTCCAAAACACCCTAAAATGATTGAGGACATTAGAAATAGGCTCCCAAGCTTTAAATAAAACATCTTCTTCCTCTCCTGTCCTGTCTTTCATACATCTTTCTTTCAAGTTAGCTCTCATTCTTTTCTCTCCCTGAGAAATGCAGCAGCTGTACCTTTAGCTAGCAGACTGGCAAACTGCACAGTAACAGCTTGTGGGCTTGATGATATTTGTTGAACTGTTATAAATTACATGCTACTTTAAAAAAAATTCACTCCCTTTATGCTCCCTACTCATCAGTAATACTGGTTAGCAGCTGAAATACTGCATCTTATAGACATGTGTGTGAAGGTTCTTTGTTATTCTTTGGGGGCGATTGTGGCTCAAAGAGTTGGCAGTTCGTCTTGTAATCGGAAGGTTGCCGGTTCGAGCCCCGGCTCTGACAGTCTCGGTTGTTGTGTCCTTGGGCAAGACACTTCACCCGTTGCCTACTGGTGGTGGTTAGAGGGACCGGTGGCGCCCCCCAGTGTCCGGCAGCCTCGCCTCTGTCAGT
>VUQR01036262.1:57905-74018 GCA_015108515.1 Hemichromis elongatus
TAAAAAAAATTGCAATCTTATAAGCTAATGATCCTTTTTATGGGTGATCATAACTCAAGAGTTGGCAGTTCGTCTTGTAATCGGAAGGTTGCTGGTTCGAGCCACGGCTCTGACAGTCTCGGTTGTTGTGTCCTTGGGCAAGACACTTCACCCGTTGCCTACTGGTGGTGGTCAGAGGGACCGGTGGCGCCAGTGTCCGGCAGCCTCGGTGCTGTGGTTACAATGTAGCTTGCCATCACCAATGGGTGGATGACTGTAATGTAAAGCTCTTTGGGGTCCTTAGGGACTAGTAAAGCGCTATATAAATTTACCATCCAGGTCATCGTAGTCCAAGGAGCTTGGAAAGAAAAGTGGAGTTTTTGAAGACGTTTCACCTCTCAAAGTTCACAAGGGAAGACACAAAGGATAACAGTTTGCCATTTCTGCACTGCACATTGAGGAAAATGGAAATCTCGACATTAAAGTTTTTCAGAAGCCCAAACACAGACCAGTACCTCCTCTTTGACTCCCATCACCCTCTGGAACAAGCACTTGAAGTAATCAGGACCTTACAACACTGGGCACAAAATGTTCCCTCTAAGCCAGAAAGGAAAAAGAGAGAACACACTCATGTAAAGAAAGCTCTCAAAACACACGGTGATCCTAATTGGGGTTTCATCAAATCAGCAAAGAGGCACAGAAAAGAAGGTCAGACATCAACTAGGGAGATTCAGAAGGACAAACGCAACAATACTGTCATCCCCTATGTAGCAGGTTTATCAGAGAAACTCAGGAGAGTCTTTTCCAAGCACAACATCCCAGTGTACCTCAGACCCAGCGACACACTCACACAAAAATGAGTTCATTCCAAAGACAAAGCTCCCAAACACAAACTTAATAATGTAGTGTATGCTGTACTGTGTAGGGAGGAATGCTCAGACCTCGGAGAGACCAAAGAGGCACTTCATGATCGATGGCACAACATAGAAGAGCAACCTCGACGGGACAAGACTCGGGTGTCCATCTGCATCTAGAGGACAAAGGTCACTCTTTCGAGGACGCCAATGTTCACGTTTTGGACAGAGAAGACAAATGGTTTGAAAGAGGAGTGGAAGAAGCCATCGTTACACTGCGAACGACCATCTTTGAACAGAGGCAGTAGGTTATGACAACAACTGTGTGCCATCTATAATCCAGATTTGAGATTCCTTCCCAGACGCTAACATCCTGGGCCTTTTGACCTGATTAAATAAAATGATAGGGTGGAGCTAGGCTTCACAATGGGTTCACCTGAAACCTTGGCTGATTGTGACCCACAGCTGTTTTCACACCTTGCCTCATGTGATTAGGTCAAGGATCACTAGGGGGTCCATGACCCTCTTGGGGACACTCCCATAGGGCTTAAAATCTGGGACTCTCCACCAATTACTCTTGAAGGAGATGAGAGGTGAAACGTCTTCAAGGAAACTTAAAGAAGTCCAGATGCTTTTCTTTCCAAGGTCCTTAGTTGACCCGTTTGATGAGTCTCAGTTTCTGCTGTGATATTCAGATGGTAGATTCAGAATTTGGTGTAAGCAACATGAAAGCATGGATCCATCCTGGCTTGTATCAACAGGTCAGGCTGCTGGTGGTGGTGCAATGGTGTCGGGAATATTTTTTGGCACACTTTGTGTCTCTTAGCACCAACTGAGCATCATTTGAATATCTGAGTATAGTTGGTGATGACGTCCAGTCCTTTATAACCAGGGTGTACCCACATTTATGGCTGCTTCTAGCATGAGAAAATGCAATTTAACAAAACTCAAAACATTTCAAACTGGTTTGTTGAACATGACGATTAATTAAGCATACTGAAATGGGCTCCACAGTGACCAGACCTCAATCTAATAGAGCACCTTTGGGATGTGGTGAAATGGGAGATTCATATGGATTTACAGCAGACAAATCTCCAGCAACTGTGTGATGCTGCCATGTCAATGTGGAGGAAAACCTCTGAGGAATGTTTCCAGCACCTTGTTGAATCTGCGCCATGAAGAATTGACACAGTTCTGAAGGAAAAAGGTGGTCCAACCCGGTATTAGCATTGTGTACCTAACAAAGTTGGCACCGAGTGTGAGGCAGCTATTAGGAACATCCATCTAAACCTCTCTGTGAATTCAGTGGCCAGCTTGTTTATTAACTCGCTGGAATGTGCAGATGATTGTTTTTGGAAAAGACTATTGTGTGGTGTTTCACACAGCTTCTACGGTCCGTTCCTATTATCACATATAGTTTGTTCATTATACACATTGGGGAATTTGCTGTTTTGACAGTATCATAATTTGACACCTGGCTCAAGATTCAACTGTCAACTAGCAGGTTATGATTTGTTTTTCAAGAGGTTAGCTGCTTGCCAAACATCAAAGGAGAAAAAAAAAACCTAATCTTGAGCCAAGCAGCTTAGAGCTGCCTTTTTCGTGCAATAGAAAATTTGATGGCATAGGTGCAGGTGAGAACCCACACTGTTTATCGACTGATATGAACGATACTGATCTGAAAGCAGTTATTTCCTCTCCACCAGGCTATCATTTGGCTGGCTGAGTGAATCCAGTCCGGGCTGGAATCTATTCTTTTACTGCCAGGCGGCTGGGTGATTAGTGCTGTGGCAGGCTGGGGTTGGCAGCTCTGTGCTTTTCCCTGATAAAGGGGTCAGGCTCAGCCGCACACCCACCACCAACCCACCTTGCCACTTAGTAGTCTGTTTCCCGTCGGTCTGCTCCCAGTGAACAACAACAGGTCGCTCTCCCACCTTCTGGCCACACCGCGTCTTCCAGAGCACTGCCTCTCCATTAAGCAGATCCCTCTGTGCCACTGCTCCTTGTTTCAAAGCATCTCTGAGTTGCTGCAAGAAATTTAAAAATCGCTGATTAATCTTAGTCAACATCAGAGCCAGAAAGCCAACAAAGCAGTTTGCCCGTAGCCAGATTCTCTTCATTGACTGCCGAGGGATGTAGGACCATACGGAGGAGGACAAGAGTCAGTTAATTGGATATTATATTGAACAGAAGTAGTTTAGAGCTCGGGGAGAAAATAACTTTTGTTGGTAACGGTGCAATTGCGGGAGCACGGGGAGATAAAATGGATGTGATTCTCCCATCAAAGAGCGAGTTTATTGTATCTAGAATGGTCTCCTAAAAAGGATTGAGATTGGAAAAAGAGATGGGGTTTTCATCTTTTCACAATATGATTTACTACACCGATATAATTTCTAATCAGATTTCACTGGCGTTTGAGAAGTTTAACAACAGATAGCTTTAAAAAAAAGACCCACGTCAAAGTAAACTCCACAGCAAATGCAACAAATACTCCAAATAATTACAAGTGTTCAGCTTTGTAATTTCACCTTTGCCTCCTACTAAAGCCAAGGGTGAAGGTGCAGTTTTTGTAATGTCTACTGCTGCTTGATATTTATTAGAATGAGAGCAGTTCTATGAAGCAAAAAATAAATAAATAAAATTTGCTTTTTGTGTCGAGACACAAACGGGTAAATGTGCTGCACATGAAAAATGTATGTGTTATGACTTATTGATTTCTTTAAGAAAAAAAAGAAAGCTCAACACAAGAAGGCACGAAACAGCTGACTTAATTTTGAAGCACCCTGAAAGCATCTTCTTTAAACCCTGTGAACTCATTACTGCATCCAATAGAATTTCATCCGAGTCATTTAGAGCATGAGCAAAAATGACCACCCACGGAGAATGCGTAGAAAGCATTTCAGCTTACCTTGAAGGCTCCTGGAGGGTCAGCAGTAGGATACTTTTAATCTCTTAGCCTCACATCCTTGTCACCGTGACCTTGCAAACACACCATGAATTTCATTACATGCTTCTTAAACTTTGACGTGACAATGACAGTTGCTTAAAGTTTTTCCAGAGGAACTTTTCTTTAGGCATCACTCACAAGCCGGGAAATCCATCATGTTGCAGAGCCATTTACCAAAAGAAAAATATTACTTTCAGTTCTGCTTTGAGATTCAAGGCTCGGGAAGAATTCATTCAGATGTAACACTACGGAGAATTTGTCTTGTTTCTTTTTCAGTTGTACACGCGTGCACACAAATACGCCAGCTTGGCTCCATTAGTTTGGCTGACTTTTCAGAATGCACTGCTGAGCATTATCTAACACTGCCTCATGGTTATTACTAATTGATGCTGGAGTCAGTTCATTATTTTTGTCTCCTCTGGCTACTCACATATCATATGTACACCCTACATTTAATCATCCTGGTGATGCAGCCATGGAGTCTAAAGCCATCACACCTTACGTGTGTAAAGTAGCATAAAGTCCTTTTTTATTAGTTTTTGCTAGCACAGATCCATTTTCTGACTTGTTGTTTATTTATTAGCATCATTTACTTTATCACTGACAGCCTTGCTTATTTTAGTCTACGCTTATGTTTGTTTTACTCATGTGATAGGCAAAGTTTTGTTAAGCCACATTAAATCTGGTCCTCTATTTTTCTGTCTGCTTTCAGATCAGAAGCAGTACACTACAACCCGCAGCACCACAGTCACGCTCCTCTCCAGCCAGACATTATCCATTTTTACATTTTACTATCTCTCATATAAAAACACAGCACCGAGGAGATTACTCAGAATCGTGATGGTTCTAATAATAAACACTAGAGATCCATGGTGTTACATTAAACAAGGAGGATCCCCAGATGTAAGGAAAACATCCCAAGAATATGTTCAGTCCTTGTGCTCAAAGTTTGCTCTGAACCATCCAGCAACTATCTGAGGAACATCTAGATTTACCTCTCAGTGCCAGACCAACTGAAATGGCCTAATTGGTTGTGCATTATTCTGTGTGTCTCTCCTACAAATGATGCATTAAAATGCAGTGAACAACATGAAATAGACCTTATGCCACTGACAAAAATTCACTGGAGCAAAAGCGACTGGATGCCTCAGATAAAAAGCAGACAAAAAGAAAGACAATTAGGATGTTAAAAAGAAATTACCAGCCTCATTGATGCTCCTGAATAGAGTCCCCGAGGAGGAAGAGGTAAAAGTTTCGCTTCAGCAAAAGGACATTAAAATATATCCCTTCATTATTTTGAATATAATGCCCTTTCCCTACTTACACTCACAGCCTCTCTACATGACCCACGGAGGAGAAGAACTGACAATGAGAAGTGCATTCATCACCTTCAAGATTCTGTCTAGGAAAGTGTTAAGAGCTTGGACATCATTTTAATCCATCTTAAAATGTTTTGTGTAACTGTCTGCATCTTGCTGTACACAAGTCGACTCAATCTAGTTAAAAAGTCAGCAAGATTTTGCATGTATCACTACATTAAAATAGATATTCTTACACGAGTATGCAACTGTTGTGTAGCTAAAAAACACACAGACTAAAGATATCAATGTGCACACCCACTTTATACAAATACATAGAGGTATGGATATAAAGTAGAAAGACTGTAAAAGTTTAATTACATATGCAGCAAAATATTTGTAAAATCATTTGTTGTACAACTTTACAAAATATTTGTAAAGCTATATTGAAACAATCAGACTATGTTGTTTATCATAAGCTTTATAGGACTTGCTTTCTTATTAGTTTAAGTAAATTCCCTCAAAGAAGAACAATCCTGACAACGAAAACTACAAAGGGTTTTTAGACAAGATTAATAGTACCATTTGCTTCCTAAAATATTTATTTCATAGCAGTTTTTAATGGTTTTTGTCATGATAGTCATAGACTGTATAAAAAAGATGTAGTGACTATAGCTGTCACGAGCGGGAGCAGGGACTCAGGCGCAGAGCAGGCTGACGTTCCAAACAGGTTATTTACAAACACCAGTGCAGAATATATACAGTGCAGAAGGGAATCCAGGGGTCCGAGGGTCCAGGGGAAGCTCACTCACTCACTCACGTACACACAGAAGGCAGGGTCGCAGGTCCAGGAGGGAAAGTTACTAGCTTAATCATCCAGGGATGAGAAGACTCGCCTCCCAACCTTAAGTAGCGAGTAACTGATGATCGCCGATCACGAACAGGTGTGTGGCCAGGGGCGGGAGCCCGCAATGAGCTCCGCCCCGGCAGACAGGAGAGAGCGAGAGAGGGAAACGGCACAAAACACATGTAGCCCTGTGGGGTCAGCCAGGCAGACACGGGGACCATGACAATAGCATGAGCCATTGGTTTGCAATGTCCTTTTTTGAGCATTTTGACTGTTGCTCTTTTTTTTTTTTAATAAACACGATACTACAAGTGAAGACTGTGTCTGACTGACTAAATAAAAACACTGTAGACTCATAATGAACTCATTTGTTGAATATGTCCATTCCCACAATTCTTTTATTCTCTTTTTTCTGTCCTAAAAGGGACAACAATATACAAATTTACCATCCTGTTTTATTAAATTAGATCTGAAACCTTTGAGTGAGTACGTAAACACATTAGGGTGGTTTATAAAGAGGTTTAATTTTCTTTTACAGTTTTAAGCTTTTTCTATTAGTACCTACTCGACTCGTCTTGGTTTCGGAAATTTTCCATTGCAGTCGAGTACCGCCTAATGTGTGTAGGGTTGTTATAGCAACACACTTTTTTTGGGGTCAGATTCAGCTACATAAAAATCAATGCCATGGTCTCTATATCACTTGTTGCCAGGTTTCAAAAAGGTAGTTTTGATAATTATGAGGGAGTTGCTTTCATGACTCGTTGAGTGACACTACTGCTTAGCAAATCAGTGGCTTGCAGTTTATTAATGTCAGATTTGCGGACCGCCTCAGATTGCTTGGAAGCCCGGCAGAGTAGGTACTAAAAAAGTACCTGGTATCAGGTACTGATAATAGAAAACCTTAATTAGTGAGTTGAGTCGAGACAGCTGACCCCATTAGGCCCCCTGCTGTCCATTAGAAAGAATGCAGGTTTATGACCCTTCCATATACATGCTTAGTACTGAATTTAATAATAGTTGGTAACTGTGTGTTTCCCTTTAGCTTTCAGCGAATAAATCTACAAGGGGAATGACTCTAAAGGTAAAAAACTTGATAAAATCATGCAAAAAAACATTCACTTCAATTGCTTTGAAAGTGTACTTTACCTTTTGCTTTCTTAGCCTTTGTACAGAGGAGCAGCAGAGTTTATTTTCTGCAAACACTTGGAGTACTGTATTGATCCCTATGAGGGCAAATATTAGAGAGACATAAAGCAAAGTTTCTCATTACATCGTTTGGTTCACTGAATGTTAAATAACACAGACCCTCGAAAAGTTATGCAGCAATTAGAGCAAGTCTTAAACTGCAAGCTCAATTATCCCAGAGCATGGATATGTATCCTTGCAGAAATCCAGTAAAAGTGATTACTCTGCTGTATCCGTTCTTAGCATTGGTCACGTTCGAAGCAAGTGCTGCTCTGCTGGTGAGTAATTAACAAATGAGTGAGTTTAATGAGCAGAGGTGAGCACTTCAAATGTGAATCATGTCTTCACATGCTAATGATGTAGCAGTTAATTTCAATAATAAAGACATGTATGTTCTTGAATCATGCTCGAGTTACGAAGGAGGAGATTTAAAATTTGAATTAAAAGCTGAGACAGGATGGTGTTGAAACCTGTCAAATATTTGAACTAGCTAAATGAATATTTGATCTGGAGAAGTAGATATGAGTGATGTGTGGGTGGACAGGCAAGCAGGATTTTCATTTTATTGTTTCTTTTAACAGCTTATTCAATGTCAGTAAAATCAAAGTACAAAGATGGCACAAAGTATAAACTGCCTTTGGTTCTTATAATAAAGCACACCTTCTTATTCAGCTACAAAGAAAATAGAAATAGTTATGTATTTTGTGCCTAGTTTACTTTCTAAGTTTATCAGAGCTGACTGGAGGATAGTTTCAAAGAAGGCCTTTATTTTTTTTTCTACTTTTTATTATTATGCCTCAAACCAAGCAACACATCGGGCTGCAGTGTGTCTATGCCATAATCCACTTGTACTACCCTTTTTCTCTCTTGCCAAGTCAGCCAAAGCTCAAAATCTCTAGTGATAACCTATTATAGTCTCAACCAAAGTGCTGTGGAGCTCAGTGGTTCCCCCACAGTGGCTTGTGGCATTGCCCTAAATTTTTAGTGACACCCAGAAAAAGTGATTTTTAAGG
The DNA here is from genome assembly GCA_015108515.1 of Hemichromis elongatus. Classification (NCBI taxonomy): domain Eukaryota; kingdom Metazoa; phylum Chordata; class Actinopteri; order Cichliformes; family Cichlidae; genus Hemichromis; species Hemichromis elongatus. The sequence goes on from VUQR01036262.1 coordinate 66,029, forward strand.
ATCCCTGAGCATGCTTTGTGTTGTCAGCAACTGTTTCTGTTGTGGAGTTCCTCTGTACCACATACTATGATACTAGAATGATTGAAATTTTAAATAAAATTTTTTGAATGGAGTTCCTGTGCCTTTGCTTTCTCTGAGCACAGAAAATTTCAACTATGTGCCTAATAAGCCACTCGGAGATTCGGGTCATCTTTATTTCAGGCTCAGCTTAAATCATGGAGGGAGGGTGTGACTTAGAGAGTGATGAAGAGAGCACGATGGAGGGAGGACTGGAGTGCCCTCGTGGTCCCAGACACAGATGGACAAGATGAGAGGGGAGCACAAGCACAGCTGAGGCCTTGTAGCGTGGAGTATTATAAGACCAGGAGCTAGAGAGCCCCGGCTCTGCACTGATGACACTGGCTTTGCTACCACTCAGTCATTCACTGCTCTCACCAGGAACCCCTGGGACGTGACTCGCCGAGCACAGTTGCATCAAGATTAAAGGCACTCTTGCCTTCTAAGATCAAAAGTTTGCTGGGCTATGCCAAAAGTGTTTCCAGAGGAGTTATGATGGTACATTTGATACACAGGGCACCAATGCCCAGGGCCATTAGCAATGGGAAAATGAAAATTAACTAAAAGTGTATGGGAATGATTTGAATGTTCTAATAGAGCTGAATCAATTAAATATGATTTCCATCTATTTGGGCCAAAAAAAAAAAAAAAATTGGCTGGATTTCAGCGGCAAATAGCCAAATTTAAACCAAAGTTCAACTCTGACAAGTCATCAACTTTGACATTTTGCCGCTCCAATTTACTGTCATTATTACAAGCTTTTACATCAGAGCTTTTCATAAAGAGTGTAGTTTATGACAGATGGATAGGTTTGACCTATTATTACTGCCCTCTTTTATGAAATCCCTTAAGCCTCATGCATAGAAATCATGTTTGTCAGGTCCTTAGAAAGAGGCAATGAATATAATCCTTTAATGGGAAAAAGTGTCATAAAGGTATGCATTCAGGCATGAAGCCTTGTTTGTCTGAGTTGCATTCTCCTTATTATATGCTGTGTTTGATGAGTGTATCCATTAAACGCCTGTGCTGGAAAATGTCAAAATTGTCAAAAGTTATCGCTCTGGCTTCACACTCCCCGAGAGCCGAAGCACAAAGCACACTCTACCTGAACTCTATAGAGTACTGACAGACCAGTAATCTGCCACCGGAGCTTCAGAAGGGAAGGAAAGAAAGCACACAATAGCATCATCCACTTCTGATCCATTTTGTGAAAGGAGAAGAGTGAGAGAAGAAAATGAACACATTGCCTCAGAACTTGCAAAGAATGGTGGGTGGGGGTACAAACAACCTAACGACACTGAAATTTAGAAAAAAAAAGGTCACTTGCAAGTGTGTGTGATGTTGCTCGGGATGCGTATGCTAAGAAGCGGAATATAAGATGCAAAAGAAAAATTAATGTCATCTGTGGATTTGCTTGAATGATTTAAACGTGCAGCTTCGCAGACATGTTTTTATACCACTATGGGCCAAAGAAGGAAACTCTGATTCTTCCCATTTTTGCCTTATCATCTTACTCTCCTCTCAAAGAGAGAAGTTTTAGATAGGCACAGCAGAACAAAGAAACTCTACAGACCAGAGCTGGTTTCCAAGGTAACAGCAAACGGGGCCCCTTTGGATCGAATGGCTAATTTCCACACCTGTACCCCTGAATGCAAGTGCAGAGCGATGAGGATTTCAACATGTTTTATGACCGCTCGCCCGCAGCAATCGGCTGCAACAGAGGTGACCACACCATATATGGCTGCAAGAACTACAGAGTGCCACCTCATTAGTAGTTTCACACTGATAGGAACAGCTGGCTTTTTCTTTCTTGCTCATCTGTGTGTGTGTGTGTGTTATGTCAGCTCGTTCTTGTTCTGCATTTCATTTTCTTACCAACATCCTCAGTGTGCCTGTTTCTCATGCCATGTCCTTACTTCTTCCCTATCTCCCATTGTGATCTCATATTCAAGCTTTTATCACACGGCTCTTTTTATCCCTGTCAATCTGTCACTTTATCCAGACGAAGTCACCTCCCAGTCCTTTAATATGTGGTTATCATTGACAAAGGCGTTATCTGCGTGAAGTTTCAGACTCTATGTTCTAGGCTTAGGATGTTATATTCTTATAATTTAATTGGCCACTTGAACTAATTTGATCAATTTATTTATATAATATTTTTAAACACTGAACAGTTAATTGACACTGCTGCAAAATTTGACCTTCAGTCTGAACTTCTTAAGTTGTTGCACTTGTATCTTTAAAGGCTCTTCATGTGGACAAAGAGCCATCAAAGAGACCAACATGTTACACAAACAGGCTCTGGTGACAACCAGAAGTGCATAGCCTGCCACCTTAGTCTGACTATCTTGGGCTGTTGTAGCTACTGTTGGTCTACTTCTTTAGTTCTTTAGTTAGCTGTTTGACCTCATGGTAGAATCAACTGCAGAGCAACTCATTAGTGATTTAAAACTGAAAACAATGAAGTAAAATTACTTTAAATTGCTTAAAATTCCAGAAACTCGACATTGTCACAGCGGGTATGTCGGTGTGTTTTAAGAATGGACCCAAATGCAGACACCGAGAGAGGAGTTGCAGTCTTAAATTAAAGTGAGCCTTTTATTTTATCTGGTAGACATGAAAAAAAACCTAGAGACAAACAGGCAAACCAACTAAACTGAATCCTAAAGTGGAAAAAACAAATTCTAACCTTGAAAACGGTGAGAACTATGAAACAACTATGACGACTGTGAAGACTATGATGACTGTGAATACTGTGACGAGACGGGGAAAGAAAACAGATGACCTGATGATAAACAAAGAAAGACAGAGGACTGATTGGAGGAAGTGGAAACACACGGGGAAACAGCTGACTAGAAAGAACATAATGACCCCACAGGGGAAGTGAAACTAAACATAATGACAAAGACACACAAGACTCTTTCAAAATAAACCAGTAAACACTGTGAGTATAACAATAATCAAGAATAGAGAAAACACTTTTTTTTTTAGTTTAGCTGTTCCATCTGATGACTTTATATAGGTGTGGTTAATAACCTCTCCGTGTCCAGGGCGTCGACCGCTCCTGCCACGCTGCAACCTTGGTTTGGATGAGCTAAAAAAAAAAAAAAAAATGGATGGTTTTTAACCTATGCTATAACACAGCTTATAGAGGGAAATTAAATTCTTGTAGGAGAAAGCAGTAACCTTCAGGCTGTAAAATGAATCGGGAATTAAAGTGCCTAAAACTACAGCTCATAAAAGAAGAACTTAAGGGTTGTCTCATAGTCCTATAGACTCTAATATTAAGATGCTTAACATTAAAATTTAAACCTCTTAACAGGTTTATATTTTCCATATGATCACATGTGTTTTGTTTAAAAAAAAAATACAGAAGAAGAAAAAAGGAAAATTTAACATAATTCAATTATGGGGTGTTACATTGCTCCATCTGTTATAGTCCTCTGTGTTTATATTTGGTCTGTGCTCGGGATGCTTTGACATCTCTGCACAATGTCAGAGAGGAAGGTTTGAGAGAGCGCCCCTTTACAGCCAGGTGTTGAGCAACTCATTAAAAAGCTTTTTTGAATTATATATAAGCGACAGTAAAGGTTAATGACAACAAGATTTAGGAATTTAGGACACTACGGAGTTCAGTGCAACTTGAATAACTTTACGTGACTTAATGACCCCACAATATTCAGTTTTTTAATCGCTTGTTGCAGAGTTCTATTTCACAGTGGTGGAAAGAGCTGGGATGTGAAAACATAAATACAGACAGTAATTAGTAAAGAAAAAAAATATGGATTTTTATAAAGGACGCTTACACAAAAAGATGACAGAGAAGATGCATTTTTAAAGTTTTTTCTTTTGAGAATAACCGAAAGTTTCTGGCATTTAAAAACAGAACTTCACAGTAACTCTGTGGAGTGTTTTTGCTCAATATTCCTCAGGTTGAATGCCTGTCCTCCAAGGGCCAGTAGCCAAACAGTCTAATAGCGTTGCAAAGGTTCTAATTTGTGTGCATCCTAATGACTGTTGCCCCAAGCTGTTTGCACAGTTTCTCTGCAAGCCATGAGAAGGTCAGCGTGGCATCACAGCAGACGTTAAAGACAGACTTAATTGTTGGGGCAGTTGACAGTTGAAACACACACACACACACACGCATATATGCAGAGTTGTGTGTTCATTATTTCAGCGTACGTTGCACAGACTTATAAAGTTTTACTCTAACCTTAACTACTGTATATCTACTGCATGCTTACAACCCAACCTAAATAAACCTATAAAACCTGAAATTTTAACGATTTTCCTTCTGGTAACAGACCGAATGGATTTTTTTTCCCACTTAAGGAAATCATAATGTGACTATGTCAGTAGATTTAGGTCCCCACAACATGAGCAATCCCTTGAAAACACACACAGATAACTCCCTTTTACATCAACCCATAGCATGCGAGCACATGCACACAAACACCTACACACATAAATCTAATATAAAGCAAGGCGCACACATGCCGCTTGTTTACATTCAAGCTAAATGACTGAAAAATACAGTAACTTCACCATAGTTTGCTACTTTTATCACACTTCCAAGGACCATATCAGTGGGGTTATTTTCTCCAGGCAAATGAAATGTGTTTTCTGTATCAGAACACATTTAATGGTCCTTTTACTTCCTGTGACATTTTAAAAACAAGGGGTTTTATCTGTTTGGGTTTTTTTTTTGCTTTCTTGTCTGTTAGCAGCATTATAGAGGTGATAGTAATTCACTTCAGTTTTATTGCACTAAATATGGAAAGTCAGTCAGTCACATTGATGTAACACTCAGATAAATCACTCTGCCACACCTCATTAAGTTTAAGCAGGGGTGCTGTTGAAAATAAATTTGTTTCTCAGATAAAAAAAAAAGCTCCACCTTCACGTTTTTTTGTCTTAAATACTTATCTTTCAGTTCAAAAAGCTTTTGTTGCTTTTTTCTCTGTTACAGCTGGCCTTAAGATGACCATGAATCAACCATTACACATTGCAAAAGTCTTCTTAATCGACACGGACATTTGATACGGAAGTGCTCAGGTTAAAATGAATCTTTTAGCATGTATATATTCATGCAGGCTAATTTAGATTAAGAACATAAAGACCAAATTAAGAAGATGGGGCCAAAGTCACAAATGGAAATGAGCACAGACATAATGATGAAACTGTACTTTAATTAACCTCTGTATAATCTTCATTTCCTGGATGCTCTCCGTGTCCTCTGGATCAAAAATTAAACGCCTTTGCATTGGTGTTCACTGAATTTAAACCCAAAATCTGTTTTGGGTACAGAAGCAGCAAGTGTTCTCGGTTACTGTACTTTTCAATTTTCACTATTCAAGTAAAAGACATATTTATTTATAATGTCTTTCAGGTCAGGGGAGGTGTGTATTAATGACCAGTCAGGATGCCGATGGTTTAAAATGAAAATCGAGTAAAGTTCAAATTTTATGCTATAATTGATGACCTTTTTATGCTTCAAATCCTTATTTTAAAAAAGCCTATTGCAAACTCCAAAATAATTACGTGTCACACGCATAAGTTGTTCAGGTCATGGTTTTTGCAGTTCTTCTCAAATGGATGCAATGGGTAAGGTTGAGTGGGAATACCCTAGCCTAAATCTTCAGTGCTACTTGCTCCTCATTGTTTGCCGTGGTCAGGTTCATTATACATTCTGTTGGCAGGTTCTGTCCCTCCTGTAGATGCATTACAAGCAGCTGCTTGCTGTGAGCAGTTTTCACTAACTGATGAATCATTCAGTCTACTGGCTTTCATGTTAAACACCTTTTCAACCAATGAGACATTTGAATTCTTAGCAGAGTTTCATAGAATGGCATTTATCTATTTTTTTCTATTCAAAAAGTCTTTATGGCCAAACTTCTGTGTTGCAATTTCCTCCTAAGCCTTGAATATTCTTACCGATATTGAAGCTGAAGTACTTCATAGTCCTTGGGAATGAATCGAGATAGCTTTGCAAAGAGTCGAGAATAAAGGAAAAGCGATATAGATTATATATCAGAAAGTGCAGAAGACATCAGAAGATCAGTCGTTGCAGCAAACAAGCAGCGTTGTGGTTTTCTAACTGCAGCTTTCAGCGATTCTTTTTCAACAGAGCTTTTCATCCATAGAGGGACTTTAATGTTATGGCATGTTCACTTCTCACTGTTGTCTAGTCTTAAAACATACTTTTATGAAAAGTCTTTCCCAGATTTTATTTAAGTTTGAATTTGCTTGAATTGTCTTGCATTCATAAATTTCTCACTACACAGTATTGGTCTTATTGTTTTTATGTTGCTCACTCTTTCTTCTTCCTCTTCTTCTTATAAGAATTATGTACTGTTATTCCATACAAAGCACAGGTTGGACATCAGGCTGATGCTTACACTTTACTATACTTTTTTTCCTATTGCCTGGCCGCACTCCCCTTTTTTTTTTTTTTACTTCAAAACTACCTTAATTTTTGTGTGGTACAAATTCAACAAGGTGATAGAAACATTCCTCAGAGACTTTAGTTCATATTGGCATGACAGCATTACACAGTTGCTGCAGCTTTATTAGCAGCAACTTCATCAGACCAGGCAACATCTGTGCAAACTGCAGCCTCACTTTCCTTCTCCTAGGTGACAGAAGTGGCACTCAGTGTGGTCCTTTGCTGCTGTAGCCCATTTTCTTCGAGGTTCAGTTGTTCAGAGATGCTCTTCTGCGTACCTTACACGCAGCAGGTGAATGGCTGGTGAATGTATTGTGGTTTGTCCTATGTTACATGTTATTAAAGGAGAATTGTATTGCATTGTATCTGACAGCACACAGTCACTCAAATGTTGGCTAGAAGTTCCTACTCAGATAGCTTCTTTTCCTTTAATGCGCATTTTCCTTGCACATGGAGACATTCAGTAACCTGTGCCAGATAATGAGTACTTTTACAGGCTGTAAAGGAGAGTTTGTTGGGGATAGACCCACGCAGAATAAAGCATTTGGGGATGTTATGATACGGGTGCTGTTCAGACATGGCCATATACTAGGTGCATTTACTTATGCAGGGATTGTAATTGCAATGGGTTTTGGAGACAGAGTAGAGAATACAGCAATCTAAGCAGGTGAATTGGCAGCTTTGCCATGGCTGTGCTGAGCAGACTGCTAAATAAGGTATTCTGTTGTCCAGAGAAAGAGCCGGGACCGTAGCGAGCGGAGAGAGAGAGAGAGAGGGAGAGAGAGACAGGACAAGGAAAAAAGAGGAGGCGCAAGAGGGGCAGAAAGAGAGAGCAAATGAGCAAGAAAGATAGACGGGAAGGTGGGAATGGAGGGAGACCGAGGAAAGATAGACAGCATGCATGGAGCACTGAGGACAATGAAGGGTAAGAGAGAGGGACAGAGTATGAGATGAGCACCTTAGAAAATCATGAAGCCAGTCTATTCCCCAGAGAGGCAGCGAGACTGGCCGTGGCTGACTGATCCAGTGCTGTGCTGCACTGTGTGAAAGGGGCCAATAACAGGCTGAGTAATGGGATTGTGCCACTGCAGATTGTGTGTGAACAGGTTGGGTCCTTGGGTGTTCCCACACGTCAGGTTAGCACTGGCCTGAATAGCGCCGGAGTGAAGAGCCAAGCCTGCCTGTTGTGCTCAGTGTCGATAGGCTTAGCCATCTCGTTTTAAAGGATAGGGATGCAGATCTGCTACATATTATTCATCAGAATCAGAATCGTGTTTATTGGCCAAGTATATGTGTAGACAAATACAAGGAATTTGGTTCCGGTAGATGGTGGCTCTCAAGCACAGCAATGTATCGCACACACACACACACACACACACACACACCCACACACACACACACACGTGACTATATATACGTACAGACACGTGTCTGTATACTGCATACAGTTGCAGTCTGGCAGTGGGAGCAGTGTGACAGATCAACTGT
>VUQR01036266.1:0-48689 GCA_015108515.1 Hemichromis elongatus
TCCGCCACTTGGCTGCGCCTAGAAATTCTGTCCATAAAAATTATGAACAGAATCGGTGACAAAGGGCAGCCTTGGCGGAGCCCATCACCCACCCGGAACAAGTTCGACTTATTGCCGGCTATACGGACCAAGCTCTGGCAACGGTCGTATAAGGACTGAATGGCCCGTAGCAATGGACCAGACACCCCATACTCCCGAAGCACCCCCCACAGGACCCCCCGAGGGACACGGTCGAATGCCTTCTCCAAGTCCACAAAACATATGTAGACTGGTTGGGCAAACTCCCAGGCACCCTCGAGTATCCTCGAGAGGATAAAGAGCTGGTCCAGTGTTCCATGACCAGGACGAAAACCGCATTGTTCCTCCTGTATCTGAGGTTCGACTAACAGACGAACTCTCCTCTCTAGCACCCTGGCATAGACTTTCCCAGGGAGGCTGAGGAGTGTGATTCCCCTGTAGTTGCAACACACCCTCCGGTCCCCTTTCTTAAAGATGGGGACCACCACCCCGGTCTGCCAGTCCAGGGGTACTGCCCCTGATCTCCACGCAACATTGCAGAGACGTGTCAGCCAAGACAGCTCTACAACTTTCAGAGCCTTCAGGAACTCGGGGCGGACCTCATCCACTCCAGGGGCTCTGCCACCAAGGAGTTGTTTAATTGCCTCAGTGACCTCACCCCCAGAGATTGGCGGGTCATCCCCTTCGTCCCCAGACTCTGCTTCCACCACAGAAGACGTGCCAGAGGGATTGAGGAGATCCTCAAAGTATTCCTTCCACCGCCTGGCAATTTTTTCAGTCAAAGTCAGCAGCACTCCACCTGCACTATACACAGTGCAGGTCGAACGCTGCTTCCCCCTCCTGAGTCATCTGACGGTTTCATTTACAGTTATTTTCAAATTTCTCTCTTGCTTTAATATTTTTGGTTATGTAGTAATTTTAAACTTTACAAGAAAAGAGCGAAATCCCCAACAATCTGATGATCCCCCATGAGCAAGCACTTGGCAACAGTGGGCGGGAAAAATCCCCTTTTTAACAGGAGGAAACCTGCAGCAGAACCAGGCTCAGGATGCTCATAGCTGAATGTTTTTAAGTCAAAAAATGTTGAATGAGCTGAAATAGGCCGAATCAATCACCTGTTGCTTAATGAGCATCCACACTAATAAAGAAAAGAAGAACAATACTGTGGATGCCCATTAGCATCCACACAAAATATCTGCCGCTGGGTAGTAACAGTTGCTAAGCAGTCGCTCAAGGGCAGGAACAATGGAACAGTGATATAATGTAATGTCATATGATTCCTTTCGATCCCGAATGATGTCACATCCCCCCCAAACCCATAAATAGGACAAGAACTGCTTTTGAAATAGCAGACTTGGAACTTACATTCTATAACAGGACATGTTATCAGGGTTGCCCACTGTTGCCAAGTGCTTGCTCATGGGGGATCATCAGATTGTTGGGTATTTCTCTCTTTCCGTGTAGACTTTTAAATGTCTAAATAACATAAAAATTGTCAAAGCAAGAGACAAATTTGAAAATGACTGGATATGAAATCACTCTTAATCACTTCCCCAACCGGTCTAGGCAGAGGCCGCCCTCCTGAGCCTGGTTCTGCTGCAGGTTTCCTCCTGTTAAAAAGGTTTTTTTTCCTGCCCACTGTTGCCAAGTGCTTGCTCATGGGGAATCATCAGATTGTTGGGGATTTCTCTCTTGCATTGTAGGCTTTCAGTTGCTTGGAACTTTTTTCACAATTTCAACAACAAATATCTGCCGCTGGGTAGTAATGGTTGCTAAGCAGTCGCTAAGGGGCGGGGACAATGGAACAGTGATGTAATGTGGGGTTGAGGAAGTGATTTAGAGTGAGTTCATTTCAAGTTATTTTCAAATTTCTCTCTTGCTTTAACATTTTTGATTTTATGTGTGGATTCGTATAGAGAGCGCAAGTGTGTGAGAGACAACAATCTGATGATCCCCCATGAGCAGTTTCTTCAGAAAATGCATTCTCTAGTTTAACTTATAACTTTATTTCTTACAAGTGTGGTGTGTATTGTCAACATAAGAATGTACCACATAAAGATTTAATGACACATTTGACCTCTGACCTGTCCATTTGACTACTCATCTAGACTATAGCGAGGGTCAAAAAGTTCATAATGTTATTTAGAGCTATGTTCCTTGGTGCCATTGTTTGTTTGGGCAAAATTAAGAGATTATATACCAATGTATGTAAATTCTAAATATCAAACTAGAAAATGCATTTTCTGAACAAACTGCAGTGTGATTGCTGATAGCTGAATATTTCGAGCTCAAATGAAATAATTGCTGAATGTTAAGTTAAAAATGTTGAATGAGCCAAATCATCACCTGAAGGCAGTAGCAGTTTTTAATATGGGCGACATGGGCGGTTGCCCAGGGCAGCATTGTGGTGGGGGCGGCATCACAGGCATCGGCAAAAAAAAAAGCTCTTATTTATCCTGCCCCGACATCATGCCAGCGCATTTTGGGGATAGTATAGGCACCAATTGGTTTTCTATCGCCAATTTGCTGGAAGTAAGGGCGCCCTCCGTTTGTGAGGTGCGCCTGCTGCTTGCGGCACAGGGAGGAGAGGGGCGGGGCGGTTGGGGATTATCTGGCTGGCTGGAGCGGCATCTAATAACCAACTCGCAAAATAAAATAAAAACAAACCAACAAACATGAAAACACCACACATTATGATTATAATTTATTAGACTTATATTAGATTAGACTTATAATTTGCATTGATTTTTTTTTTCTATGCACAAAAAGTGAACGTGAGAGCCCTTGGTGCGCCTGTTTTCTGCTGTGCTGAAGTCAAAGGGAACTTTATTCTCATCTCCACAGAGGGAGTGTTCACCCAGGGCGACAAACAGGCTAGGACCACCACTGTCCTCAGGTGTGCAGTATTCTTCATGAAAGTGAAACTCAGACAGTGTTCCTGACATCCAATTTTAAAGCACCAAGTGGTAAGTTGCAGAAATGTGTAACTCCAGGATTCACAGAAGGTGAATCAAGGTGTCTATGTCTGATACACAATTTAAATACATTTTGTGTTTAATGTTAAAAAACTCTTTACTTTAGGTTTCTAAGGACCATACTCTAAACTTATCTAAGAATAAATGCACCAACATGCATTTTACATGCTCATAGAGCCACTAGGAGCTGGTTAATTTTAAAGCATAACAGCATGTGTGTGTGTATGTTTACAATTTTATATAAACACTTTCTTTCTTATAATGTGTAGTTTCTTCTTCTAGAGTTATATTTAATACCTTTTTATGGTCTTTCCCTATATTAACAGTGGGTAAATCTATCGTTTCCAGGAATACATGCATACAGAAAATACCTATAAAGGGCTCAAAATATTCATGGACTTCTTTTTTCTTCTTCTTTCTGCTTCTGTTAAGAGTTGCCACAGCAGATCATCTGCCTCCATCTCACCCTATCCCTTGCATAATCTTCTAACACACCAACTCATTGCACATTGTCTCTCACTCTATGATTTGACAGTGAGGAAAACCTAAAAGTCCTGACTTACTTACCAGGAAAGCACCTTAAATTCCACAATCATGGACTTTGGGATTGGGCACAATACTTACAGGTATCCTTCACTTCATCACCTCCAGAATGAAATGAGCTCAACATAAAATAAAATATTTCCTTTGTTACACTTTGTTAAAACATATAAGCAAAAAGACAAGAGATGAAGTGATCAGTTTGTGAGCAACCAAAAGGTATAGATAATGATTTCTTATTTTAGTTTCAGGAAGAGACCAAACACAATCAGTTTCTTCGTCCTCAAAATGAAAGGTTTTACAGTGCTGCAACACATAAGAAAAAACAGTCCCTATAAATGTCTCAACAGGATGTGTAGGTTTTCTTAATTCTAATAGTACCAATGAGAGAAAGATCATGAACCAAGGTCAAAAACACAGATTGGAAAATCCCTTGAACTACAGGCTGAAACTCCAAGGCTTGTCACTTTGTTTATGCACGAGGACACTGCTGCTGATGAAATACCCCTGAGACATCCTAGCAGCTGCTTCCTGAGATACTGCTCCATCACACAAAGGTGTCCAAGGGGCAGTGCTACTGCATAATGTTTCTATTCACAAGATGGTAAACCACTTTCAAAGTATCCATCTGCTCCAGCACAGATGTAACAGGTGAGGAGAGGGGATATCACAAGATTTAACTTCATAAGCAGGACACACGCCAAGCTGTGAAAAACGACACATGTAAGGAAATTATTCAGGACAGAACGAAGACCAGGAGTGGGCGGCCCAACGTGCAAAAAGCAAATGACAAAACCTGTTCAAAACCCACCTTTCTTTACAGTTTTCTGCGAGTCAGCTTCAGTGGGTACCAGAACTTTAGAAGAGGCACAAGTGTTTCAAGAAAATTCTGTTTTTTTGGTTGCAATGTCTTTGCATAACACTATATGCTTCTGGAACTAGCTCCTGTTACAGCATAAAAATCTTACCTCCTTCAAAAACAAACAACAAAATAGATTTTTTTTTCTTTTTGTTGTTAAAGTCTTAATCCAGAATGTGTGAATGGCGAGGTTTGTATCTCAAAGTAATTCCATTTCTTTGATTACACCTCCATGTGGTTTAGGGCGAGCAGGTGTCCTGATTCTGGTGGGACTGCACAGAATTTGTCTTCCATAACGCAAACTGAGAAAATGTCCTACATTTTAATTAGCTCTAGTTTGCAAGCATTAACAGAAAAATCTCACAATAAATATTGTAGCTAATCTTTTGGAAGTATCCCTACTGAAAACCAAAGATGATTCCCAGAGAGACAGTCAGCTAAAATAGTAGTTTTATTTTATTAGTTTTATAAGGTTACACCGTGTGTAGTTCTTATTTATTGATCAGGAGTTTGGGGAAAAAATGCATACAAAAGAGAGTATATTTGTCATTTACACAATTTACCCCAGACATGTAACCTCCATAGTTCTTGTAATATCAGTCTGAATAATAAGTAAGATCAATTGAGAGGAGTGATTCTTCTGGTAAAGACTTCAACAGCAATAGAAAATGTCCTTTTTTTAATGAAGCAGCTCAGGGAGCAGTGGAGAGGGTCTGACCTGAGTTAGATGGTCGGTTTATAATGTCTGACTTAATATATAATGAGAGCTTAAAATCAATTTGATATCTAATAGGTAGCCACTGTGGTGTATTGAAGAAAATTCTAGGTACTGAAAATTGAATGAGGTGGAGCTACCAAAGTAGCAGGAATTATTATAGTCCAAATTTGATGAGATGAAAGCATAGATGACTGTTTTTTTAAGGTTGGGTGCAAAATTAATTTAAAAAACCTTAACAATGTTTAAGTTTAAGTAGTGAAATAAGAGTAAAATATCACACATTGTGCAAGACAAATATAATCTGTCCCCAACCCTACACTATATAGTTAAAAAGTAGTTTCTGACTTCCTGTTTTAACATTAGACAAAGATGACTTAAGCAAATACAAAATGCTTTTTTTAAATAACTATTTCAATAATTTTGGGGTAAAAAATCAATCCATATCTACCTGACCCTGTGTGGAAAAGTCACTGCCTCCTAAACCCAGTCACTGGTTGCGCCACCCTGGGAGGCAAGAACATTTATGATAACTGACAATCAGTCTCTCACATCGCCGTGTAGGACTTCTGTCCCACTCTTCTTTGCAGAAGTGTTTTAATTCAGCTATATTAGAGGGGCTTCAAGGATCAACAGCCTGTTTAAGTTCATATCAAAGCCTCCCAAGTCCAGACTTTTACTGGACCTTCAGAGGTGGACTTGCTTGTGTCTTTCTGATCATTATGCTGCTGCTTACCCCAAGTGCGCTTGAGCTTCAGGGCATGAACTGATGGCTGGACATTCTCCTTTAGAATGTTCTGGTAGAGCGCAGGATTCCTGATTCCATCAATTATGGTAAGTCATCCAGGTCCTGAAGCAGTAAGTAACCCCAGAACATCACACTACCACTACCATGTTCTTGGTTTGATGTTATTTTTATGATATCCTGTGTTAGTTTAGCCAGATATAACAGGTCTTGTCAGTCCACCGAATATTTCCCAAAAGTCTTGGGGATCAAGATGTTTTGTTGGTTTTTTTTTTTTGTCTAGCATGAGACGAATCTTTGTGTTGTTTTGGTCAGCTGTGGGTTTTGCCATGGATGCCATTTTTTTCAGCCTCTTTCTTACTGCAGAATCATGAACACTGAAAGAAATCTGCAAGGGGGGAAATCTGTTTTTGTAACAGCACCGTGTGTCTTTGGGTCCCCCTTCAGACAGGTTGTAACATTGACTGGATGATCAACACACAATCTCTTTTAATGAGTTTCTTCTTGACTCTTACTGTCCATCCTTTTGAGGGTATATGACGTACAGCATGCTGGAGACTGTGTGGGTGTTTGCCTGTGAGCGTTTACGATATCTACCCACAATAAAAAAGCACTCACTCATTAGTGTATTCCATTGTGCATACAAGTATATAATTCTGCACAGTATGTTACAACTTATTTGTCACACACACAGTCAAAGTTGCCTGACCTGCAGCTACTGCTTTCACATGGGGCCAGATGCCATTCTGTACCTCAGGCCCGGACTCATCAAAATGTCATACCGCATTTCCTGTTCTGATTTCATTTCCATTAATTCTCTGTTGTACGTTTTTCATCATTAGTGCTGCAAAGCCACCCAGGCTGTTGTCTGCATATCATCTATTATTTCCCCCCTAAATTCCCTTCCTCCTGCATGAGCACAGTGGAAAACAAACAGACGCTCATTAGCATGTGTGACCCGTTGGTGGTAAACAGGCTTATTTCCACATGAGTGAAGTGCGAGAATGGATTCCACCGGGACAGTCGAGGTAGGTGGGCCCGCCGGCTGCCTTCATGGGGACTTTAATAGGGACTTAACAAATGCAAGTGGACAGGCACAACATTCTCTGGCACAGGGGGTCATGTTGGTACAGTGAGCACTTGTTAGAGGGTGACTCACTATATTTGGACTCTTGGGTGGCCACCGATATTCACTTCATTTTTAATGTGATTTTTTTTTCCTCCTCAGTGCTAATTGTTGGATTGTGACGGATGCTGAGTGCTGTCTGCCAGAGCTGAGGTAATGTGTGGCTTTCAAATAATGCTTCTGTGCTCTGCTCTTGAAGTGATGAAAGCGGCCTGTAATTACAGGGATAATCAAAACTGTCAGGGGCTCTTCTATGGAAGGTTTTGTTTACTGTCTGCTTCTCTCACAGCATGACAAGCTGCTGGACCTACACTTCCTCCGGCTGGGCCTCAGACCTCAAAAGATCACAGCAGTTGTACCTGTCTGAGAATCCAATGTAAGTAAAAGTCAGTTTCATTAATGGGCTTTTTTAGAAGCCTGCTCGGCTTTCCTGTACTCAGCTCATATGGCTACAGTATAACAAAGATGCAGAACAAATCAGGTGGCTCTTTTATCATTTGTTCCCTCACAGGATTTAATCTGTTCATATTAGTACAAAGTCCTGATGGGAGTGGTCGCTTTCAGGATGCCAATGCCCCCATACAGAGGACACCAGAGGTCCCTAAACTATATGAAATTGATCTGAAAAACAATTATATGCTACTTTACTAATACACTATTTGCTAGTTTTTCTTTGACTTGTCCCCTGTCTACATTTGCCCTCTTATGCTGCTTTTTCAAATAGAGATCAATATGTTTTCCAAGGAAAGGATTATAAGAATCAGAAGGATCTACATACACTCCAGCTTCCATGTGGCATGTAACAAAGGCACATGTTACCTATAACTTTAAGAGGAATATGTCGTTTTTTTGTTTTTTTAAACAAAGCAGTATAAAATTTTCCATTCAGTCTTTTAGCTCACATTCAGTTACTTATGCTCCCCTCGAGGTGGCAGCATTTCAGTATATTTTCATATGAAGCTTACTTTGTTGTTGTAGGAGATGCTACCAGTCTCCACAAGCCATGACAGCATGATACCATTGGAGATTTAGGCAGAGGTGGAAAAGCACACACATTGGCTATTTAAGTCCATACAGATAATTATCTGTACTAATTAAAATAACAAAACAAAACAAAAAAACTTAATTGTGTTAAAAAATATTCTGATAAAGGCTGAAATTCTGATTCTTTATTCAAGTAAACATAATAAAGCACTGGTCTGAAATTTGCTTTTTTCCCCCAAAGCCAAGTCATATTAATATCATAATAAAACAATATTAATGTAAGAGAAACTGTACTTCAACTTTAATTCCAATTCTAATAAATTTGATTGATTTGGCAGGTGTGGGAGATTGAGGTAATGCAATGTGGGGAAGAGAGTCACTAAGAATAAAGTCATGTTATTTTCTGTTGTTAGCACCAGTAAAATTTTTTTGCTCAGGCTCTAATCAGCTGACCTGTGCTGCTGCTCCCCTTTGTGGATTCAGCTAACTGAATTTAACAAGATGTAAACAGATGTAACATGAGCTATCATGGCTGATTTCCCAGTCCTACACATCTTTATACTAGTATTGAGCTAGCATAAAGCATAATGCTAGTATAAGCCACGAGTTAATCTGATCAGCATCATCAGCTTGAATTTGTCTGCTACCCTTGACGTGATATTACACAGATTTTGAACAACACAACTGCCCTGTACATCATGATATTGCAAACTAACCAGTGAAGCCTGCTCTAAACTTGCCAGCATTTTCATGCAACCTCTGAATAACAACATTAGTAAACTTCAGTTTGTTTAGCAGGGTGTTTTACAGTACGAAAAAAAAATAACTTCAGCAAAAAAAAACCCCCAAAACATTAAATAAAGTTGTATTTTAAACAAATGCCCAAATTAATCAAAAATTTCATCATATAACTTTTACATTTCCAGTTTTTCAAATGTCACTGAACAGTCCTTGACTTTTAAATTAACCTCTCTTCTTCCTCTCTTGTCTTGTCTTTCATACATCTTTCTCTACCTCTGAGTGATGTTACCTCATTCTTCGCTCTCCCTGGGAAATGCGACAGTTGTAGCACTAGCTAGCAGAGAAATTTTTTGACAAACTGCACAGCTATGTGAATGTGATATTTGTTGAGCTGGTAGAAATGTTGCATTCTAAATTACCTGCCACTTAAGAAAGTTACTCCCTTTATGCTCAATACTTTTCTGATGTGCTATTTTGTTTAGCTGTTTTTTTCTGTGTCCTGTCTCTTTGAATGTAATAAACATCAGTGATGCACACACTCATGTTCCCTCTATTTAGTTTTAAGTGAGTTTGGTGTTTGAAGGTGTACAGTGAGAGGAAATAATGATTCCCCTCAGGTGTCTTAAGTCTCAAATAATGAGCTAGTTTTGAAAATATAAAAAGTAGAGATTGGGAATATTTGTGTTAAAATGTATCGAGTAAGACTAAAAAGGTGTCAGAAAAATAGATACCGGAATTCTACTTAAATACAGTAACAAAGTACTTTGGTATTTATTACTATTGGTTTAAGAGGTGGGGCAGCACGGTGGCACGGTGGTTAATATTGTTGCCTCACAGCAAGAAGGTCATGAGTTTAATTCCACCATCAGGCCGAGGTCTTTCTGTGTGGAGTTTGCATGTTCTCCCCATGTTTGCGTTGGTTCTCCCCAGGTACTCCGGCTTCCTCCCACAGTCCAAAGACATGCAGCTAGTGGGGTTAGGTTAACTGGAAAGACTTAATTGCCCATAGGTGTGAATGCAGGAGTGAATGTGAGTGTGAATAGTTGTCTATGTCATGTGTTAACGCTGCAACAGACTGGCGACCTGTCCAGGGTGTACTGCGCCTCTCGCCCTAAGACAGCTGGGATAGGCCCCAGCCCCCCCCCCCCCACCCCCCCACCCCCCATGAAACTGAAAAGGATAAGCAGATGGATGGATGGTTTTAGAGGTTAATTTTCCACAATTTTTAACTTCTTACATTTCTTGTTTTTTTTATCAATGTATTGAATAATTGGTATTAAGTATGGTACGTAAGTTCAAATCCATTTAGTGATTTTAATTGTTGTAAAAAACAAAACAAAAAAGCAACCCAAAACAATGTTATGTCAAATTTTTAAAAAAACCCAAAAAACACTGAATACCTGAGCACCATATCACTATCTAGTAACACCTATGTCTACACAGGTTATTATCCTATAAGAAAAGACAGATATCATCCATAGATATGTGGAAAAATTGGTCTATACAGCTGAAGATACACAGGTAAATGTGTTTTCCCTTTGGGGTGACCAGGTTAGTATTTTTGTTCTGTGTATTTAAACCCTCGCTTCCCCTTGTGTATGTACAAGTAACTGCTCACAGTATAATTAACATTTTTGAACCACTACACAATCTTTTCAGAGTAAACAGCTTAAACTATGTGGGTTTTTTGGAACGCAAATATTATTTCCTCTGGGTACCAGTGGCAGTAAGAACACGGCAGAAAAAAGGGAATTTGATTCTTAATGAGGGTCAAGTGAAGACCACAGAAGCAGCACGCTGTGTTCACTGTAAATAGAAATCTTCTTTTAGGTGCAAACTTATTAAAGTGGTAGATTTAAAAAATCTTTTAGCAGGCTAAGCACTTTATGAGCTTATCTTTTGTTGCATGCTAGGGAACGTGGGAAAACGGATGCTAAATTTATCAGCCAGTTAACAAGTATCATATTTGCAGTCTGAGTCCAGCCTCTGGTAAGATACCGTTTCTGTAAAATATTACATTTGTGTCACATTGCACTGTCTTGGACACAAATAAATGTCTGTGAATATATTAAGTGGCAAATATCCCAAACATTAATAATGTTTATCGCTTAAAAACTCAATTCTAGATAAGCTTAGGTTTTAAAATCTATTTTTTGTTGATACGCTGCTATTTGATCCACTGTTGCGCCCCCCCTCTTTACAACTACACCCCTGCAATCGTGCAGACAGACATGGTCATTGTATAGGTGGCCCTCCACAGTGTTTTTGTGAGCGGCAAAACAACCCTGATCCTGGATCAGTATCCCGGATTTCCTTCATACCTCATAATCGTGAAAGTAGTCGCTACGGCGGCGCCCCGAGAGGTGAGGAGAGGTCTCACTCTGTTTACATTTTCCATCCGATTTTTAAATAGAAGCTCCAGCGAATAATTGCATCCCCCTGTAAAGCATTTTTTTTCGAGGCCATTATTAGAATCCCTGCGAATGATAGCGTTGCAAACACGCCTTCTGTGGATGTTATGCACTGAAAGTATTCCAGTGTATGTCGTTTTACGCTTAATTCGACCAAAGATGCTGGAAACTGTTAAAAACTGAGGATTTTTGCCTCAGCAGTCACTATGGTAACTGCTCTCCAATGGTGGCTAAACTGCAGTAAGAGCGACGCCCTCTCTCACCAAAACAGAGTGATTCATCACACGACACAATACGATCTGTGCGCATGGCGCCGTGTTTACGGCTAACACGGCAGACTGCAGACTGACCGAAGGAGACTGTGTGCGTGTGTACCTGTGAGTTATTCCATGTAACTGCGCGAACCGCTCACTTATGTATCGACGGAGGACATTAGAAAACCAAAGATTTTGACCTCAATCGCAGCAAAAAGGTCAAATATTCTTTTTAGCCCGCTGGTTTGAAGGTGAATTACCACAACAACGCGGTGCGCGTGTGCATGATGAGCGGCTGAGGAGGAGGAGGAGGAGAAGAAGGAGGCTGCGGTCTGAAGCCAGATTTTATCCTGGATATTTCGAAACAAACGCTGTGTCGTTTACTTAACGGGGCACTGTACGAGTGGAATATGGCACTGTATGCCCCAGTCCGTCGCGGTGCATCCCAATTTTAGTGGAGGTTTGACCCCTTTTCTGCCTCCCGAGGATCCTCCAGCAGCAGCAGCGGGACGGTGAACGGTTTTTCCTCCAGATATGGAGTGTGAAGATGCGGATTACAGAGGAATCCCCGCCGTTAGTTTAGATACAGTGGTCTTATACTCTCCATTGCGGCGCTATCCAAGAGAAGAATAACTATGAATACATATTTTCTGACCACGGGACTTAATCGGTGATATATATATATCTGTCGCTCTCTATATATGTTTTTTATTTTATTTTTTGGAGCACGACTGGACTCCCGTTAGGAAACGTGAGAGTGCAATCCTGCTAGCCTGTTTGTAGTAGCTATTAGCTCCATTAGCCGGCTAACAGCTAAAAGGTGCTGGCTGGAGCTCAAAAGGCGTTTTGATAACTCTGACTGGGTTTGCCCACGTTTCCCCCCCACAGCATATTTATTTACAGGATTTAAAGTGTGATTCACTCATTCGGGGATGAGGTCTGGAAAGGAAAGGAGCCGCTTGACCTTGTTTTGGGGTCTGATGCTTGGTCTTTCGTCCTGCCTCCGGCCCGCCACCGCAGAGAGTAAGTAATGCCTCTCTACACTACTACACACACGGGCAAACTGTTTTTCCATGCTTCATTAATGTTCAAACACGAGGAAAAGGATCATTTTTGCTAACCTGAAAAACACCGCGTTTTACTGTAAATATCGCACATGTAATACGGCACTGTGTAAGCAGAGACAGCTGTGTTTTCTCCGCTATTTGCACATTATTTTTATGCATTTAGAGTGAAAAACAGGTGGGTTGTTACTGGAAAACGACAAAAATATGTAATGTCACTTTATACTTTTGCATTTTTAGGGTTTAATGATTTGCTTTTCTACATTAAATTTGCTGTATTGTTGCTGAATGGTTTTAGTGAAATCGCTGTATTTTGTATTTATTATATTTAAAAAAAAATAATTCAATTTCGAATTGGCTTTTAAGTCACTGAGATATTTTAGGGGGCTTTCTACTTATTTAGGCTTGTTCTTTATGTCCAATTTATTTTAGGGGCAATTTCCCCACTTTTGGATAACTAAACTTTATCTTGTTCTATCTGGCATTTATCTTATTGCATGGAATTTGCTTTACACCTTGAAATATTTTTATGAGACAAAAGGAAATATAATTTTACCTTTGGTGAAACTTTTTTTGTGTGTGTGAATATAAATCGTTTTAATATTGTGCTTGGCTCTTCCAACTACATCACAAACATGAGTCAGCTTTAAGACGGTTAGTTGTCTTTGTTTTAACTACATCGCTGTGACTCATTAAATGGAGAAAATCGGTACATTTATGTATAAATATACACAACACTGTGACTGTGACTCATACTATGATGAATCAGAACAAAAAAAAAGTGGAAGGTATGCTCACAAAATCTTCTCCCAAACAAGTGGAATTTTAGGAATTTAAAATTAAAATTTTGAGTTTAGTCTGACCCTAAAATTGACAAATAATATATTCACATTCAGGTGAAAAAAACAAACAAGATCTCACCTTTATGTATTCTGTCATATATCAAATTTACAGGATCAAAAGAAGATGCACACACAAGCGTTTATTTCCTGTAAACATATTATATTTCGTTAACATTTCAAGTTTTCCAGGAAAACGGCGTCCACCTAAAACTGACTTAGGCAAACACTGCCCTTCCATTCAGTTCGGCAATGTTTTGTCTGCATGTTACTCACAATATAGGTTGTAATTTTTAGTGAAAGCCTGAGTGAAAATAATGCAGAAAGGCGTAACGTTGTTTTTTTGTTTTTCCCCCTCGCTGTACGGTCATTTATTCACCTTTGTCAAACAAACCTGGGGATATCTTGACCTTGGAAATGCTTTCATGATTACCAGACTGCTGCAGCTGCGCACAAATCATTTGAGCGACAAAAGGGCCACAGATTACAATATTCGAATATTGTGCTTTTTTAATTATTATAATAAATTTTTTTAATGAAAAGTTGATAGCACAATGAGCGCCAATCAGACTGCATGGATTTTTTGCAATAAATAAAACTTGGTGGAGCACATAAACCTTACGACTTCTGTCAGCTTGTAAACCTTTTAATCTGATGCAGTTAAATCGTCAATAAATTTATATTCCTACATTTCTTTTTATGTGTTGCCACCTGAAACGTTTCCATGTTTCTAGCTAAACTGTAAACTGTGCTTCCTGATTCATCCCATTCATGATGACGTGCTGGGGAGGGCTGGGTTAGGTGGGTTTTTAACCAGGGTCTGGGTTTTAAAATAGAACAAGCCAAAGTACATTCACAAGCAACACAGACTAAGTTCTGTTGATTGGAAAGAGTGAGGAGCTTGTGAACTGCGTGTTATGGGGTTTTGGTTACAGGACAAACCTGAGAGCTGCAATGAGGTTCTCCCATCGAAGTCCTGCATTTATTCTTACTCCGGTGTGGAGCTGTGTAAAGGTTCCTTGTGTGGCTTAACGTTGAGCCTTTTTACTGATTTACAGAATCAGATGGCACTGAAGTTCATCTGGCATGAAGGGTGTACTACATAGCAGGGCTTTCTTTGTGTTAGCTAGTTTGACGGAATCTGAGATAACGGGTACGACTTTTTTTGGTAACCTAAACCTCCTGCTTCATACTCTGTGCATGTTCACATATGGAAAGTGCTTTCGATGCCTTGTTCAGTCCACACTAAGCCAATCAGGAATTATAAGAGTAATAAAAAAAAACTGAGCAGTGGGATATTTAAATAAAATTCAAAGCCAACATTAGAAAGAGCGCAATCATACATCTTGTGAATTCATGCATAAATATTTTTACTTTTACATTCAGAGGACTCTGGGTTCTGGATGTTAATGTTTAATGAGAAAGCAGCAGATTAGCACTCAAACTTTAAAATTGATCCAGTTAAATGACAGAGCATTCAGGTCTGAAGTGGATTTCAGCTTACTGCTTTTGCAATATGAAGGATTTTGGCTATGATGTGCAGTTGTCCATAAAACAAAAGCACACAGCCAGACGGTGATGACACTTTAAATAGGTAGAATGCTGATTGATTGAAAAGTGGGTTAGAAGTGCAAATAAATAATTATCCAGGTGTGTAAAACTGACTTAAAACAGCAGATTAATATCACACATAAAACATTGATCATCAGCTTAGTGCATGTAAATTCCTATTGCTGCCCTATTTTGCTCTGCTGTACTTTTTCTGCAGTGCTTCTTTATGTGATATCAATTAGACACGGCTCAAAAGGTTACGTGTATTTAATGTATTCTTTGAATAGATGATCTGTATCAGAGCTCATGCTAAAGATTAAAAGTAAAAAGGTGGTGATTTCAGCTGATGTTAAACTAGAACTCTGAACAAGGCTATGCTCTAGCCATTAGTTACTAACCAGTTAAAAAGAGAGCCACAAAAAAATAAATAAAATGACTAAAGCTCTGACTTTAAGCTTGACATACTTCTGCAGCACCTTAATCTTAATTGGTAGCACACCCCTCTGATTAAGTCCTGCTGCAGATGGAGCTTTCACATTAACCCAAACAAGTTTTATCTGTCACCGGTGATCTCTTTCCTAAAGCTTCCCATCACGTTTCTTCTCACCTTGCCTCTCATGTGGAAAAGTATTTATGACTACGCTTTCCCCCTCAGGCAGTCTGTCACTAACAGGATGGAAACGAGGAGTAAACAGAGATGCTGCAGTCTAGTGGCAGCGTTTGAAGCACCAGCTCAGAGGCTGTATTGCTTCCTATTTCTTGTCTCATGGAGCTTCTAGTGGATTTCCTCTGATTGTCTGTGGACAGTCTGAATGCTGCAGGCGGCTCAGAAAAGGTTATCAAAAGTAAATATGTGATCTGGAAGCTCATCAGAGCCACAGAGATAGGCCTGTGTACTCAGCTGTTTAAAATCTGTCAGTGTGGAAGGAGAGGGAGGGTGAGTTATTAAGCTGCTACACCTGCTATTGGTATTTTCACTTAGCCGATGCGCACAATATACATTTTGATCACGAGCTTTTGTTTTTCACAAGCGGGTTGGGAGCAGTTCCCATGAAAGATGGCTTTGCTGGTGCTGCAGTGAGGCCACAGAGGGTGAAGTGACGAGGCCGCCCGTGGTGATGTAACGTCACCAGGCAGTGTGTCTTTTTACAGGCCTGGGTGTTGGAAGTGTATTAGCAGGTATGCGGCTCACTGAAGCCTGCTGACAAGTAGATTACAGAGAAAGACATAACGATCATGCAGCACACTTCCTGCCCTAAATCACACCAAGGGCTCTCAAGCCCTGCCTAGAGAGGTCTTAAACTCTACACACTATGGGAAGCACAGTATTTCTACTGAAACTGGTAGATAAAGAAAATTTAAATAGTTTCTAAACTTAAAGGGAAAAAAAAAATCTCTATCAGATTGTCATAGATGCTGTATGTATGGCTGTTAACAGGGTTGGTGCCTTCGCTGCACATTAAGCAATCTTGTGTAGATGTGCATTAAACCACCACAGTTTAATATTTCCCACATTAGAAAGGCGGTTTTGACCTCAGCTCTTTAACATTTTTCTCATTTACATAAGCTTTAATACATTTTTATTCATCAAATGGCTGAAAATATGAAAATGTACAGACTCTTTGCCTTACATGTGGCCCAGGCATCATGTCTGTGATAGATAAGGGGCTTAAAATATGGATTGTAAAAATTAACATTGAAACTAATGAAAACCTGAACTACAACTAAAAAATGTTCAAACAATAAAAAGAAAGGCAACTACTCAAAGTAACTGAAACAAAACTGACCTCAAAATTAGTAAAAAATAAAAATAAAATTCGGTTCAGGTATTTACTTTAGTTCACAGTTTTCCAGGTTTCATGTAGGACGACGTCACTAATATATTTTTTTAAACATATTTTGGAAAGCTTAATTATCCAAATTGAAAAGTACGCTTTTTTCTATTTCTGTCTTTTCTTTTACATATAAGCAGGAATACTATCCTTTATCAATAACTGGTTGGCCTGCAGTTAGATGGAAATGATGCTCTTGCTCTGGTGTTTGTTTTATCACTTGCCTGTAGTTTGCTTTGTGATAGTTTCATACAATGACCTCAGAGCAGTTGCTCAGTTGGTGAATTAAATCCACATACAGATTTTCTTTGATCTGATTTCATTGCAAAGTTTTTCAATTTTTGGTGAATTCACCTTTAAGTACATGTTCCCATTCAAAGACAAATGATTAGTTATTGTCAGAGTAAAACCTGGAACACTGTGTTATTGCATAATTGTCAATATTACATTATGCTATGCTACTAAACTGCATTAAGTGGTTTGGGAAGACATTTTGCCAGCAGGAAGGTTCATGGTGTTCTTTTCTAAATTAAACTTTGTTCCACCTCAATAGCAGTGAAGAAATACCGCATATGTTTTGTAGAGTTATATATTTTGGTATCGGCGGCACTGTCTGTAACTGATCCTGTGCCATTTGCTGGGGTTATTTTTTCAGTATCACTTTGTAGCGCACCGTCTGTCTACTCTTTATGATAATCATACATAAAACACTTTGTTTGAAAACTGAAGGGATGTTTAAAATGAAACAATGCATTTGTTATAGCTATACCTTTGCTTTTATGGTAGATTTTAAAAAAAACAAAACGATTATAGTCTTAAGTAGCACCAGACCTAATGTTTATCCACAAAATGTATTAACTTAGAAAACAATCGTTCTTTTTATGGGAACGCACGATCTTTCCCTCTCTGTGTTGCTTTCATACAGTAAAACTTTATAGACCAGCAGTAAAGTAGTACTGTTACAACCTGTTAGCTGGTTGGCGTGAGTTTTCCATGACTCAGTGCCCTCCAGCTTTTGAAGTCTAAATCCTCCTCACAGTGATGTGTGATAATGGCCTCCACGTTTCTGTGGGTGCTGCGGGGCTTGAGGCTAAGTATTGTGCGCACCGAAAACAGTCCACCTATCATCACCGATCATCACCTGTTTTGCCAAACTATGCCTCACGCTGGTTCGGTTTTTATTCCACGCAGATTCCAGCCTAGTTCCTCTTTTAAATCCTTCACTTTGTAGTTTGTTTGGTTTAGAGGACGTCTTTGTCTAAAAAGAATCAGCCCACTGACTGCCTCAGTAAATAACATACTTCTCAAGAGGTTAAAAAGAAAGCAAATGTAAACAAATCTATTTTTATGCTGAACATAAAAGTACATAAATGCATGTTTGGGCAATTTGTTCTCATCAGAGGGGCAGGCAGCTGTCCTTTGTTGTCTATGCTTTGATCAAAAGCCCAAACATTTCACTTCTGCCCTTGGAAAATGGTTCTAATACTTCTAATAGTTATAATGTAGTTCACTAGAGCTTAGTGTATGCTGTAAATACTACAGGGTGGGACATGGATGATGGCTTTTAAGGGGTTAGAGGCATTAGGGGTCCGTCTTTGGTTTAGATAAAATGACACTTGTTGGGAAACTTTTGTCACAGGCTCACAAGCTAAGGTGAACTTGCACTATTCTTTAATGCACTACCGCTCTGTGTGCTCTACTTAATCTTTCTCCCCTCTCACATACACAAGGTGAAACTACTGGAGAAACCGGTAAGGACACATATGAGTCCAAAATGCATTAAATGCTCTGACACAGCACTGAAATTAAACAAGGACAAATTAGGTATAAAATCGGGTGACCCAGAAGGCAGTGGTGAAGGATACTGATCACTGGATGGATTGCCATTATTGTCAGTGTCCCCTCAGAGCATATAACCTGTTACTTTTATCCCTTGACTTTTTTTTTTTATTGCTTTTTGTTTTAAGTGAAGTATCCACTTTACTGTGTACATTTTTCTACAAGTTCCACGCTCACTCCTAGTTTTGTTCAGATGACAGAATGTTTGGGTCACCAAGATGTATCTAGAAGTAGTGAAAGGCTTTTGTAGGTGCACCTGAGGAAAGGTAATTAGCAGTTGCCTAGGGTCGTTGCTTTCAGCTGCTCTTGAATGAGTTGTTGGTTTGTCATCTTTAGCTTGTATGGAAAATGTGCAGGTCTCACAAGGCGTTTGAGTGAGACAGCTGTTGTACATCCCACTGACCCCACCTTTGTTTTTTATTTAGTTGAAGTCCAGGAATATCACCCTTTTTCTTTAAGTAAAATAAACTGATTCTTGTTAATTTGCTGATAATTGTGATGTCAATAAGTCCTCCTTCCATTGCCTCCACATAAAATATAAAATGTCTATAAACCATATTAATAAACCTTATACGGAGAGATACCACACATTAAAATTAAAAAAGACTGTGTGACAGGTGTGTATAGTGGGAAAGGGGTACTGTATACCCAGATGATTCACAAGAAAAAGAACAGAAGTACAAAGGATGCCCAGTTTGTCATTAGTCACACTAACTTCACCACCTTGGCTCACCTACTTCTAGCGCCCTACTTCAAGTACTCATGGGTAGGACCACATCATCCTTGAACTCAATCTTCAAGTTTCTAGATGTACCTTGCACAACATACTCAACACACATGTAGACCAAAGGTTTCCACAGGCTGTCATACTCCTCAATCACATCTCATCTCAGGAAGCATCAAAAGTGGCTATAAACGCCTATATATGCCTTTGTAGTAGATTCTTCCTACTTTGGTTTTTTCATTTCACTTTTATTAAACCAGGAAATGTCTTGAGACTAAAATCTCTTGGTCAAGGTACAGCTGGCCAAGAAGGAACACCATTACAAAAATACGGAATATAAAATCCAGTACAACTCGAATGTACATAAGACACGGTAAAGTCATAATACAAAATATAAAGTCCACCCTATGAATAGCAATTAAACTCTTTAGTTACAGAAGATATTACTAGAGTACTAAACTCTCCCAGGAAGACAACAGCATTCAGCTTTAGTTTACTCTAAAGGTTATTCCACAACCAACGTGCAAAATAAGAGGATGCTGTTGATTAAGTTCAGAAAATATACTGGAAACCCTGAAAAGGGGCCATTGAAAAGCCAAATGCAAATCATAGCAGTTGTTTGTATGTGTTAGGAGTTTACAAAAATATGAAGGGAGTTTACCTAGTATGACTGTAAATAAATAAAAAATATGCCAGTGCTGTTGTCTATTTATGCTTAATAAAAACCAAGAAACCAAATTGTAAAGTACTCTATATCACCACACAGAGTTTCAGATGGAAATGATGGCATGTTGTTGCAGCTGATTTAAAAAAAAAACTTTAAATGCATAAACAGTATGCCTGCTAAATATCAGGTTTTTGGCATTGTCATCATGATTCTGTTGGTCTGAAGCACAGCTTGTTTCAGGAAGAGTTATGTTACTACAGTACTTCTAAAAACTTGTCATCTTTAATTATGTCCTTTTGTTTGACAAGTTATTTTATCGCATATAAGGTATTTGATCAACTGACAGGGTGTACATGTTTTATGTGCGATGTCTTTGATAGTCGAATAGTTTTCAACCCTTTGATGTTGCTGCGTTATGAAGGCTTGATAAAAATGTACAGTGAAACAAAATACTGTGGTTGTAATAAATGGCTGCAAGTGTAACAACAGCCTCAAAGCAGAGCAATCAAAACTTTATTGCACTGTTAACCTAAGGTTGGATCGAACGTGACTGAAGTGTTTACTTTGTCACACCATGTTAAGTTGCCATTGAAATGAGAGCTGCAAGGCAAACATGTTCTGTCAGCAACAGCACGGCTCAAATGTGCTGTCAATATTTTAAAAAATGTACTGGATAAACATTTAAGTATCGCTTTTGCAAAGCTGGAGACCAATGATATTCTTCACAGCTATTCATTGCAAAGGATGGGTCAATGAGTTATGAATTCTCCAACATTTTTAAACATGGTTTGTTGTTTAGCTTCTAAAGGTCAGACAGGGCCATTTGATTTGGATTAGAATGCAGTTGTAAAGACTAAATTGTTCTTGTTCCTGACCAAAACTTTAAATTAAAGGACAAAATACAGCTTTAGTTGCAATTGTTACTTCGGCTAAAAATTCTTAAAAAAAAGAAGTTGGGATAAAGGTGCTCTTTTGCAGCAATTCTGACACAAAACTCATTTTCTGTCTAATCAGATGCACCTCTGTGGTTTAAAGCAGTGCCTTTTTGTCTTTGAAAGCCCAGTGTCACTCACAGTTTAGTTCAGCCTGGTCAACTCTATTTGAGGACGCAAAACTCGCAATGTTTCTGTGGGTTAAGTTATGGAAAGACTTAGGACAACAACTTAGGTTGTTGATGTTCCGCTTGTCTCTTGTTGGCTTGGCTGCTCTGACTACTATGGGATGTTTTCATGGTTGAAAATGTTCTTTGGAGGGGGATGACCACCTCACTTGTGTTTTTCATTTGAATTATATTTAACGTTCAAGGATATTCCCTGCAATAAGATTAATATTTTTCACTAGTTTGCTATTGGCATGATGGTAAAATAGTAAATAATAAAAAATATCGGGATTACGCCTTTTGCTGCAATTGAGCAGCCCTATTTTATATAGCAGTGAAATAACTGAGGTGTTAAAGATTTACTTTTTGATGTAACTGATACTGACGCATGTTTTTTGTTTTTTCCTCCTTCCCTGCAGTCTGTGGACCCAACATTGATATTGGCAATGACATCACTGAATTCAGCCGTCTGGAGAACTGCACAGTGGTGGAGGGCTACTTGCAGATTCTCCTCATTGGTGACAAAAACAACAACATCAACAACCAGGAAGTCTTCCGCTCCCTCAGCTTCCCCAAGCTGACCATGATCACAGACTACCTGCTGCTATTCCGGGTATCCGGCCTGGACAGTCTGAGCACGCTCTTTCCCAACCTCACTGTCATTCATGGTCGTAACCTCTTCTACAACTACGCCCTGGTGATTTTCGAGATGACCAGCCTGAAGGACATTGGCCTGTACAACCTGAGGAACATCACCCGTGGAGCCATTCGTATTGAGAAAAACCCTGAGCTCTGTTACCTGGACTCCATTGATTGGTCACTCATCATGGATGCAGAATTCAACAATTACATTGCTGGGAACAAGCAGTCGAAGGAGTGCAGTGATGTTTGCCCAGGTATCATGGAGAACAACCCCCAGTGCAGCAAGACCATGTTCAACAACAATTATAACTACCGTTGCTGGAACTCCAATTATTGCCAAAAAGGTAAGGAAAGTGTTACAGAGAAAAGCTTATCGGGGATTTAAAATGCAAATATCATCCAGGCAACCTTTGGTCTTATTTGTGTAGATTTTAATTTCCCTACCTGTCTCTTTAACTGCTTTATTATATTTTAATGCAAGGAAGGAGGAAAGATGGGAGGATGTTTTTATGCAAGATTAACTTGTCTGCAGATCTTTGCATTACAATTTCCCAGCTGTTTATCTGCAGCACTAAACAGTGGCATAATTTCAGACTGCACTTTTGGCTCAGGCCATTGTTGTGTAGGGATTAGCATATTTTAAAATGTTTCCAAAAAAGAAACAGTAGCTCACATATCGCAGTCAGGTGTTTTGTCTAGTCCAGTAGTTTTCACCTGCCTTAAAAAATGAAAACACTAGGTGAAGGAGTAAATGTTCCAGAGCTTAATTAAACTGCTCCGGTTACGATGAGTGCGAAGGCGGCCTTTAATTTTGTGTTTACGACTGCAGCGTTTTAGATTACTTGTTTTGCTGGTGCTTTTCAGACGATGTGTTTTGGCTGACTGTGTGCGTGTGTGTCTGTCTGAATTGTTTCCCTGGTGACTGGCGCCTTGCTGCAGACTCAGCATGTTGATGTTTTCTGCCTTGTGACATAGAACTGTCGCTGGGCTCGCTTGGACTGTAAGCATGTCTGTATACATGTGCACACACACGGTAATCATCATCATCAAACACATTCACAGCGCATACAGAGATATAGACACACAAATAGGTAAATTACAGATGCAGATATCTTTGACAGGCAGATATACGCATGGCCTGCTTCGTGAGTTGTTGGAGTGACAGCGTGTGGGCATGATAGGAAAGAAATCAGAAGGTGAAATGAGCTGGAGGAGGATGTGTTGGATGGATGTGGATGGAGGAGGTGTTAGGTGGATGAGAATAATGCTTACCGTTTGTCATTCCTCTTGAGAAATGGACAGACTTCATCTAGAGACTTATCCTCTGTTTGCATTAGACACAAGGAAAAGATAATTTTATCAGTCAGTTCTTTATGAATGATGACCTAGAAAATTTACCACAAGCAATTTGTCTAAAGTTGTGTCTTGCAGGAAGGCCATGAGGCGCCCACCTGCTGCTTCATGAAGTCAGCAACTTTTTTTGTCTTAGTATACCAGTTGCACAGTCAGCGAGGTGATCAAGTGTTGCGTTGAACAGAAACAATAAGTTTCCTTCTGATTAAAGGCCATCTTTCTGTCTTCACTCTGAGATAGTAATATTGTTTTTCAAGGGGCAGAGGAAGATGAAGGACAGTAGATTAGGTTCACTGATGAGTATCAGCAATGGGTAATATACTTGACATAAGTCTGCTTACATTCAACAGTGTCATGTTTGTTTTGTTGCATCAGTGTAGTAGTAAATGTACTAAGAATCCAGTTTCCCAAATTGGAATGTTTTGAATTTGTGCTTATTCAGAGATGACGTGATTAAGGGCTGGAATCCTTATTTTAAAGATCAAGTTAAAATTTTGTCTTTGTCTTTTTGGCTTACAAGTAAGAATAAATAACAAATATAAATGTCCCAGATTTTTACAATGACTGCACAAATTGCATTGTATTTGTGGAGACGGTAGGAAAACTGATAATGACAATTTATAGTAATGTCGTAATCAGCTGTCTCTCAACTCAGCTAAGTCCAATGCAACGGTAGGCTTTGTTCTGCTCATCAGTCTGCATGAATTCAGCTTAGCAGCACATGAACCAGTTCTCCAACCTCTCTAGGAGAAGGAGCTATCGTTCTCCTAGAGCTATCAGCCGCAGTGCACATTTCTCCAGCCACGAAACGAGGGACACTCTGGAGCTGCCTGCAAGTCAGTGAAACACAAAATGGGAAGGGCCAGATGTAGCTAGTTAACAGTGATTGAAATTAAATTAAATGACACTTAGTGCTCACTGTCGCTGCCCAACGACACATGCCTAGAGTGACATTTCAACTGCTGGCAGGCACTTTGTGGTCTCTTCAGCTTGTCTTGCACCACTTAAGTTTTGTAACCTGGTACGTGTGCTGTCTTTAGGTGATATATCAATGCAGGACACAGAGATTGACGGATAACCAAGAGGGAGACCCTGCAAGAGCTAAAAAAGATCATACATTTTGCTGCTTGCTGTTTTGACTTGTTTTATAGTCGGCACCAGTGTTGATAATGTCATTTTAGTTTTGACTCAGACCAAGGTTATTATAGTCATTTGAAACTAAAATAAAAAAACAGAACTAAAACCAGATGTGAACAACAAATTTAGTTAACTGAAATGAAATTAAAAGTTAGACTTGGAAAAATAGAAAAGTCAAAAATGTTTTAGTACGACTTTGGTAAGCTATGAAGCTGCACCGCTTGATGGAAGAATTGGAGAATTACGGCTATCCTTGTCAGGAGCCTCGCGGAGTAATACGTATTGTGCTTCAACATAATATGACCCTATTGTGTGTGTATAAGGACCACAAATGGCACCTGTTAAGAGACATGTTTACGAAGCACATTTCAAACTCAAGGCTGTCAGTCACGCAGCTGAACTTGGGAACAGAGCGGCTGCAAAATTTGTCTGTCTTTGTTATTATGTGCAGTGTCTTTTTATTTTACATTTTGACTGCACAATTGTGAGCTTTTTGTTATGCACAAAAACAACATGGGATACAGCTTTGACTGAGAACTCTCTTTTTGTTCTTACTTTACGGCTTTAAAAAAATATTGAGAGATATATCGTATTTTGCCATCCAGCTCTAAAGAATATCGAGATATGAATTTTGAGCCATATTGCTCAGCCCTGCGTGCTCCGACGGTTTCGGAGATGTCTGTTACCTACCAGCTCGATAGCTAGCCGAGGGTTCAAGGCCCACTAAAGCTGGCAAAAACAGCGAACTCCTGGCACATTGTTTTCAAACCCCCCACGGTCTTTCGCTACTCAGATTAAACATGATATATAAGTCACTTAGATCACTTAAAAAATGTTGTTTGGCTTTTTTTCATCGAAAATCAATATATTCGTTCAACTGCCCAACCCTAGCATATATTAATAAGACTAAAACTAATAAAAAACTAGGCAGAAACAAAGCATTTCCAAACAATAAAAATTTGAGGTAAATTAGCAAACGCATTCCGGAAGCTAAATAAAACTTAACTAAAAACAAAAAATCAAAACAAAATAAAAATAAGAATTAATTAGAAAATGCTTAACTGTAATAACGCTTCCTCAGACAGAAGTATAAATGGTTACAGAGTGATGTTTTTTCCACACAGTGTGGCACAGTGATGGAGCGATTGGTCTCTCAGTAGGAAGGTTCCTGGTTTGAACCCTGGCGGGGCCCTTTGTTTTTGCATCTTCTCCCTCTCACAGTCCAAAGATGTGTGTGTAAACTGGCTTGTGGGTAGCAGATACATAAAGTATTCAAACTAAAATTCTGTAGGAGTGTGAGGTTAACATAATGGGACTTTTAGTTTAAAGTGCTTTGAATGGTCAGTAAGACTTAAAACAAGCACTTTATAAATGCAAGTACATTACATTACAGTTTGCGCAACTGTCGTTAACTATAACCGTGGCATAGGAGTGCCGTGATCATTCATTGGTGCACAATAAAAGTTGAAATGTGTTGCAAAATAAACTTGGGTGGCTGTTAGTAGACTTCAGCTGTAAAGAGTGTGTGTGTGCGTGCAAATATATCTGGATATTTTTAAATTAATAATTTCATCCTAAATGCCTCAGTACTTAATTTACCTGTGCCGCTGCGAAAGCTGCTTCCACTGCTACTTCAGCTGCTAAACCATCTGCTGCTACAACTACTACTATTACTTCTGCTTCTCCCACAAAGACTACAAGTTCTGCTGCTAAAACTGCTGTTAACACTACTGTAAGAAGTACTAGTGCTCTGGGCCACGTTCCTCTTGTTTGCAGCTGTATGAGGTCAGAGGAGAACACACAGACACAGACAGACAGAGACCTCTGCTCTGCTATACTGTTGGCTAACTGGTGCCAGCACATTTAACGTAGTGTCTGGGTGAAAAGTCTGTTGTTTTCCAATTACCGGTAATTTCACCACTCTTGTTCCAAAGCATCTAAGTTGCTGTTTACCCCCAGCAACAACATTTCAGAACCTGACTAACTAGACACTGTTAGTCATGACTTGTGTATTTTTGTTCAGCTGGCATCGTCGTGCCTTTTTGTTAACTAGACTAAAGATAGAAGGGGTGGTGAATGACCCTGCAAAGATGCGTAAGTAGTCTACCATAGGCTCCAGAGGGAGTGTGTCAGCCAGGGCAAATGGGCCATCAGTTGCTGCCGCCGCTGCCTTAAAACAGAATTGATCTCAGACAACATGAACACTGCTGCTCTCACTGCAGAGACTGCGTGTTGTGCTATTTATTAGGCACTTTATTGGAAAAGTCTGCTGGTAGTAAAGCCAGGCTTCATTAAGTGAGGAAGGCCAATGGCTGGAGTAGTTGAGCAGGCTGACCAAGCATGTTGTCTGGCTGCTCCACGACCTGCAGAAAAGAGGCTTTACCTGCAGTCCTGTGTGTTAATAGTATGTAACAATAAATAGAGCAAAACTTGGTTCTGTTTATGCGATTTTTTATTTTTTATTTTTTTTTTTTAGTGATTGTAGCAGCAAACATTGCGGCCACAGAGGATCATACTTTATCATCATGATTTGTCTCCTGTGATAACGCCCTGTATCAAGCTTCAGTAATCTTATCTGGAAGGTATTGTTTAAATATGTGGCTGGCTCACAAGCCTTCTGTTGTGCTGGCACTTTGTGTTCAGAGGCATTTTCACACAGTCGTTCATGGGATCAATATATGACGGGAGAGAAGAGGGCTTACCCTGTTTTCAGATAGTTTATAAAAAGGACGTGCCTTTAGACTGAACTCATTCATAAAACTGTTACAGAGAAAAGAAGGTTCAAAGCCTGCTTTCTTCTCTGGGAAAGTTTTTTAGCTGCACTGGTGGTGGGGGCTGCATTCTCCTGTGTTTACTACCCTCATTTGTTTTTTGGAATCTGGTTTGGGTGTTTTTGTCTCCTTCATAACTCATGGGCTGCTTCTAAAGAAGAGCCATGTCCGAGCATGCTGGGAAGCAAACACGTTGTTTCAGTCGCGCTCTCAAGCACACAAACACACACCCTCACACATTGAACAGCATGGGGATGTTTTCCGGTGCTTTGTACGGTCTGAGGAGATGAAAGCACATCATTAAAGTACAAAGTAGGACTTCTGGGATTTACTGGAAGGAATTTTTTTCTTTTGTTAACCCCTGGCTGAGGGGATTACACATTAAACTAGAAGGATTGTCTTTAGTGTTGCTGCTCATTCACTTGTTACCTTAGTTTACCATACCTGGCGTGTCAGTGTTGGAGCATTTATATTTATAGTCCTTAAGCTAGCATGCCCTCCTGTCGAGGCAGTGTGCATTGTGCATTAATATTATTAGTATATATACGAAAGGAATGTGCTTATGTATACATCAAGATAAAAATCAAGGATGGAAGCAATTTTCCAAACCTGTTTGTAGAGTTTGAAAGTTTCTGTCTTTGGTGACCTGTAGGGGTAGACTCAGAAATGCAGCAGCAGACATTATTTGACACATTATCAAAGACATTTTGAGAAGACCTTTTTTGACTTCTTAGCATGAATGGCTAAAATAAATGGCCAAAGGGCTTTCCTGCTGGTGAAGCTTGTTCATTCACTTAAAAATAGAAATGTCTCTATTTTCTATCTCACTGGTAGCAGTAGTTGTTTGAGCCGCACATTTTGCATTATGGTAGGACAACAGAGCTACCTTAACAGAGTGCATTCTTATCCCCCTAATGTATTTGTTTTCAGTTACTGGCAAATTTACAGGCTGTTGTTCTGGCCCCGACTCCACCAAATATTGAAAACTGTTTTTACAGTAAAATGTACTGTTGAGATTCTTTTATTTATTTATTTTTATTGAGAATTGCAAAGTGCTGATTCTCAGTACATGTCTGTAGTATCAGTGAAACTGCATGTTAGCTGGCATGTAGGAAACACACTATCAGCTGTCTAGCAGGAAGACACACTTCCGCTGTGTGAAAGAGCTAAAAGAGTCCAACAGTGTGTGAGTCATGGAGTGAGAGGTGGACTCGGTTCCAGCCTCTCCCTCCCTCCCCCTCCTGTTTTCTGGTTGCTTTTGGATGTCGTAGATCCAGTGTTTATTTGCCCAGTGCTTCTCTAGTGCTAAATGTGAGGCCATTTTTAAACACAGATTTTCTTATTGTGAACTAGCGTTTTTCAGTTTTTACCTCAGACATTTTGGAGCTTCTCAGTAGTAAGTTGCCCTGTTGAACTCTGCCAGTATGATTTGTATGGATTCTATTAAAGTTAATTATTTGAGACATATACCTTTATTAGTTTGTTGCAGTTTTTGCAGAAGCCAACATTTTAACATCAACTTCTTTAATAAAACTTCTTTTTTGCTCACTTTTCCCCCCACTTCTTTTCAGATGCAACAAAAACCTAGTTCAGGTACAAGCATGGCTACAGCAACTCAATCTCTGTCACTTTGAGAGCACATCTGCTTTAAATGTGCTTCTTTCACTCCAGAGACAAGAGAACGATCTATTTTGGCTCTTAAATTGCAAGATCAAGTAGTTACAGAAGGAAATATATTTACACGTTGGGTTCTGTTGGTCTTGTTTGTTCTAAACCTTTTTGTCATTGACACACTCTAAAAAGAATAAAGGAAAGAGTGTAAAAATTAATTTTAACTTATTTTGTCACAAAATATAATGAAGGGCGTATAATTGTGTGGATTACTTAAAATATATTGAAAGGATACAAATGTTAAAAGATACATGAATATTTTTAAAAGAAACACAATAAAAACATGTACGAGATATGAGTTGCTATCTAAATAGACTAATGTAAAAAAATCCAAAACAAACAAAAAAACAGGAGCTAAATACTATATATTAAATAGACCAATGGTTGCTAGAAAATTTCATTTTTAGGATGTATTGTACTGAAACGAAATGCTGTTCCTTCAAGCTCAGCATGAACTTGAGGGACTTGCATTAATAGTTAGTTATTGGACTGCACTGGAATATTTTCTTTTCTTTTCTTGTTTGTTTTAGTATTAATATAGCTACTTTTTGGATTATTTATTTATTTATTTGGGATGCGCCAAATCGCACAAAAGACTTTACGTTGGTGATTTTTTTTTTTTAAATTTTCACTAGAAAAGACATTTAGATTTTTAACTTACTTTGTTTAATTTTGTATTTGTTGTTTGGTTGTTTGATCTGAGTGAGAGGCAGATAAACACCGGAATGTCCTGTAAACACGGTTATAGTGGGAAAATGGAGCCAGTTTCTCTTTTTTCCCTCCCCACTATTGCGTGTGTGTGTGTTTTTTTTTGTGTTTTTTTTCCTGAACAGAGGTTACTGCCTTTCTTTCTCTCTGTTATGAGTTGCTGCATTTTGCGCACTCTAAGGAGGGTGCATTTACTTGCAGGGTGCCGTTTAAACAGCCACATTATTTTTTTCCCGTTGACTGCTTCTCTTAGCTTCAACCAACATTATTAGCAAACTTACTCTTGGGCAAATAAATAAGTAAATCACTCTTGTAAAAACGATCGGTGAGAGGCTCAGCTTATCGTCAATATCAGAATCAGAATATTTATTTATCCCTAAGGAAATTATGTGTGTCTCAGTTGCTCCAAAACAGTAACGGACTTAACTAATGAAATAATACAATATATTACAGAGTTTACAAATTTAAGAAATGGCACTAATATATACAAATTGCCCAATTGTAAACATCAGGGGTATTGACTAAAAATATTACAGAGGTGAGAAAATTATAGGTTAGGGCTAGGTATTATCACTGATTTCTAGAATTGATTTGATTCCGATTAGATTCGATTAAATTGCAGAAATATTTCTCAGACAGAAATATTGTAATTCCTATTATTTATCAGTACATATCCATATTTTTATATCTTTAAAAATAAAGCTGACACTTGTGAGTTTTTATTAAAGGTTTGAGCAGCAGATGCCTTTGTGTCAAAGTAACTGAGCATAAAACATTAAAAAAAAAAAAACATGAAGGAGATTTTCCTGGCCTGGCGTTTTATAGCAGATAACTTTAAAAATATTCTGCAGTAGAACAAAAACTGAAGAAAACCATGATTCAACATATGAATGTTACCTGATGCTGATGAAGTGAAGCAGAGACACGTTATGGAGGTTTAGAAACACTTGTAAGCATTTTGAATTTTTTTTGGATAATTTTAAAAAGTTTAAATTTCTTTAGGATTGAAGAGCAGAAATTAGACTTTGTTGTCAGAAGCCGGTAAATAAAAAAGAAAATTAATTTTGGCTGGAGAGTGATGAAACTGCTGCTTCAAATTCTAGCACAAAAAAAAAAGACGAGAACACAAAGCGCGAACCCGCCGACGCGTCAGAATCGGTGAGCCGTCAGCTTTCAGCCCCGACGGCCTGCCCGCGTCCATGCCTTCAGGCGAGAAAGCCGACATCTCACTGATTCTGACGCGTCGGCGGGTTCGCGCTTTGTTTACGTCTTTGTGCGGAATCAGTGTACCTGCTCTCATCTACTCTATTGAAATTTTGTGAGGTTTAACCATAGAGTTTGGCATTTCTGGCAAAATAAATTTGTATTTAAAAATCGATTCAGGATTTTAATGAATCAATATCGCGTTATTCAAGCTAGAATCGATTTTAATCGGAAAACCTATAATCAAAACCCACCCCTATTACAGGTGTGGAACTATATGGTGGCCACTCCCTAACTTTAAGCATTAATAATATCCTAATTTACCCAGTGCTAGTTTTTGTATATGCCTGTAAATACCTTTTCCTGCTATCAGGTTGGACCCTTTAACACGGGAAACTCATTTTTGAATCTGGCACAAGTCGCTGCTCCAGGAACTATAGTTTTTGGCACTTCCATTGAGCCTAATTTTTCAGCACCAGAGATTGCTGCTTGCTTCAAACACACACACATATATGACAGCAAAGCCTCTAGTATACCACAGTAACAAAATGCATGCTGACAAACAGAATAGTGATAACATATTGTGGTAAACACATTATGTAAGATGATGGAAGTTACCGTGGTACTTTTGATCGCTGTAAATAAAAGTCAGAGGTGCCGGGGTTGACGGAGAGGTCATCTTATCAAGTCTGACTTGTGTGACCCAGTGCTAGTGCTTAAGGCTTAAGGAATCCCAGTGACTATAAGTTCCTGCTGAAGTCTGCCTAATCTCTGCTATGATTAGCTCCGTGTGATCATGCACAAAGTACAGACATCCACTGTCTCACTTTATACTAAGCTGGAGATGGATGAAGAAGCCCTGGGACCATGTGGTTGCTTGCTTGGGGTTAAATCCCTGGCTTTAAAGTGAATGAGAGATCTTCTTCTTACTTTTCACTGTACTATGAGATGTACCAATGCTACAGGCTGAATTTCAATCAGCTTGTGATTTTGGGAAATCACCTGGAATTTTACAACAAAAAAACCTTCTACATTACCTTCTTCGGGTCATTTGTGGGTGTGTCCTCACCATTCATAAAAGAGCTTTTAATTGTCAGTGAACAGCCACTCCCATTGAAGAGCTGAGCATTTCTGTCAGCATGCAAAGCTGGATACATTTAACACACAATAGACTCTAAAACTGCTGCACACTTGGACTCTTGATTAGATCTTTTGGCTTAGACCAAAATGGCATGCTGAGATCTGTTTCTTTCACCAGAAATTCCAATCTAAGTTTATCACAATATTTTCTCTGTCATTGAAAACCAGTGAAACAGAGTGATTTTTGAGTCTTTTGCAACTGCAAAAGCAAAAAACCCTTGTTGCCTTAGTTGCAAGCTTAGCAAGCTTAGCTTTATGAGACAGGTAAATGGGCAATAACACCTGTGTAGGTTTCTATCTGCTTTTTTAAATTTATATACTTTAAAAGGTATATAGGAAAATGTGGTAGTCATTGCTTTTGCAACCAAAATGGTTGTTTTAGACACTGATATTTGTCCCAGTTCATTAACCATAAAGTGTCTGTGCTGGCCCATGTTTTCATATGTATATTTATATGTAGTAATCCAAAGCAGAAGTAAAGCTTCATCGCCTCCTACTGTTTCACCACTGCAAGCTTGGTTTGGACAATAATGGCTGGTTGCCAGCTATGGGGCAGCTTAAAGTAAAGTCACTAAGCCTAAAACTAGATATCTCCCTACAACAGTTGGGAGCCACAGATCTGAAAAGGTAACCCTGGGGCTTTGTCTGGACCCTTCTTGCTGAATTTGAGCATCTGTCATATAGCAGTCACACAAACGTCCAAATTTACGATCTTTGGTTCCACCTGCCGCATCTTTGATGGTCTCTACATGCATGGATCCCACCATGAAGCATGAAGGAGGAGGTCTGATGGTGTGGGGCTGCTTTGCTGGTGATACTGTTGGGGATTTATTCATAATTGAAGGCACAATGAACCAGCATGCATACCACAACATCCTGCAGCAACATGGCATTCCATCCGGTTTGTGTTAAGTTGGACCATCATTTATTTTTCAGCCGGACAATGACCCCCAAACACATCTCCAGGCTGTGTAAGGGCTATTTGTCCAAGAATGTAGAGTGCTGAAGTGCTGCACCAGATGGCCTGGCCTCCACAGTCACCTGACCTAAACCCAATTGAGAAGGTTTGGGATGATCGAAGAGTGAATACACAAGGGCCAACAAGTGCTCAGCATCTCTAGATGAGTAGGTGACTACTCATGAAGCTAATGGAGAGAATGCCAAAAGTTTGCAAAGCAGTAATCAAAGCTAAGGGCAACTATTTGAAAGAATCCAAAATATCAAACATGTTTTGAGCTATTTCACAATTTAAGTAGTCATGAAAAAAAAGGAAAAAACATGAAATGAGAGAGCCTGTGCTACTAACTTTGTGTTCAGCTATAGCAGTTAACAGTAAGAGGAGGAAAAACAGTAACTGATCACCAAAACAAAAATCACAAAGTACGGTGATGCACGACTACTTATGCACCCCTTACCCTGACCCAGAACCCGGAGGCTGTCAGGGCTGGTAATTATAGAGGCTGCTTTGTAAACCAGGCACATCCATGACTGCTTTTAGTGAACGGACACACCCATCTCTGGAATTCCTGGAAGAGAACATTACTGGTTTGGCTATGTTTAAGTGCCTACTGTAATTATGTGGCCTTTAATTGTGCTCTGCTAACACCGTTAGATTTGGATGAGCGGTGTGATCAGGGACTCTGGTCTTGTTCATGAATTCAAAGCTGGCAAAGAACACCCCTGAAAAAATATGTAAACAATCTGTATGGTCACACTCGTGATGTGACTTGAAGCTCTTTCGTCATGCATTTTTGTATGACAGGCAAGGGGCTGGTGACCAGACCTTATCTAATCCAGAAAGGTATCAGTTGAAAAGTAAAAAGAGCAATGAAAGAGTGTTAATATCAAACTGCATGCCATTGTTTCTCTGACCTCATTAGGTGTGCCTATCAGAGAAACAATGGCAAAAACCTGTTCTGGTTGTGATGAATCTTTTCAGCATGTTTTAAGGCTGTCAGAGAGTCACTGTAGGTCCTTAGCAAAGTCAAACAGGCCAGGATGCCACAAGGTGAATGGGAATCTTATATTCGGTCTCCTTCATCCTTTCCATCAAATTCCAGGGATATTTCTGTCTTCCCTCACCAAGCCCAAAATCCACAAACACAAAGAGTCAGGAATGTGGACAACTCCTTCTGATGCTCTGTGTGTGGGGAGGGCATGCGTGCCTGGTGGTTCTTTCCAGCAGAATTAGGAATTAAGAAACTTTTCACAGATTTTGAATGTCATTCGACATGTTTTTGCATCCACTCATTACATGGAAGTGTTTGAACTCAGTGAATTTAGTATTTAGGGGGTTGGAGAACTTTGGAAAAAAAAAACCATTGTTTGACATTGATTTTTCTGCTTCGCTCTGTAGGTCTGACAAATTAAAAAACAAAGAAACAAAAAAAACAGCAAGCTAATTACTTGATGAAATAGACCCAGCAAACACGGGTCCTTGTATGTTTTCCCTATTTTGATATTTTCCTACAATAAGGCATATTGTGAAGAGGATAAACACTGCAATATAACATTTAAGGTTATAAACTTTCCTGGTTTACATAATATTAATGGCAATGGACATGATACATACCAGGATGTCCACATGTATGTTTATACAAACTATAAATCTTGTTTCTTCTATTATTTATTTCTGTTTGCATGTAAATAGATAGATGGACAGCATTCATGAAGTGTTTTTCTAATTTCACTAACTACGCGGCACACCTACATGTGGTTATTTTGTTTGTAAGCGGGATGGCATTAGACCTGGAGTTAAATTCCATTTGCTTGTTCATTTACTTTGCTAGTTTTAATACAATGTGCTTCCATTAGGGATGGGGAACATTGCCAAAAAATTCAACACCAAGTATTTTTTTTAATGCCTTTGTGCTGGTGACAGCTGTGGCGAGAGCCATTTTATGGTTGTCTATCCACCTCATTCTTGTAAATTCGCTCAAATTTCCCCTAATATCTTCTCAGAGCATTGAATTGTGGGAAGCCAAACAATTCAAAAGCTTGATCAAAACAATACACTCATCCAGCTGCAATCCAGTGAGCATACTGCAGTTTCTAAACCGGAAATTCCCAGGCTTTTACTTTATCTTTTCCCTCTTGATAGCAGTTCTTAAGGTTATTACGATTTATCTCTTAGAGAATTAAATGAAACTTGATCATGGAGGCATGCTAAGGAAAAGAATATCAGAAAACAGATGACATAAACTGTGAAGGACACACTTTTTTTATTGTTATTGCAGTTGTTCTGCAAATGACATATAAACTTACTATGTTATGTTGATCTTTTCAACTGATGGGCACGTAACGTTTGGTTATGTACAGCAGTCTGGCACATATCAATATTGTTGCCGAGCTTGTGAGTAGAGTGAGGGAAGGTTAATTCAGTTGCACAATATTTGTTTCTTGCATTAGGTTATGGGCACTTTAGCACTGTTTTTGTAATTTAACATGTTTAAGCTTGTGGCTTATCAACACTTGATTAGCGTTAGTCACCCTGGGGGACTCAACATTATGCTAAGTAAAACAACTTGCTGTTCAGCTAACACCTGGACAGTATGTACTGTCTGTCCTGTTTTAAAATGCTTTTAGCTTTTCATAACACACTTTTGAAGGCATGATGTGATATTTTAACAGGTTTTCAGTCAGTTCTGAAACATTAACCTTCCTTACCTCTTGACTAATTGACATAACTAGTTTTTTGTTGATTTGTTCAGAAAATCTTAGAACATTTTTCAGTAAGATCAATTTAGTTATGATTTTATTCTATTTCCTTAGTGTATTATCTTCAGTATTTACAGTGAAATTTTGAGTTAATGTTTAGTTGTTTCATAATGGGTTCAAACCCTTATTCTCTTTCCTTTTCACACATTGAATAGTTTCTTGAAAGGTTGGCATGTAGACGATGTGCTAAGGCCAAATCTTCTGAGGTTAAGGTTTCAACAGGCTGGTTTGACCTAGACATAACTCCCAGAAGTGACAGACTCCTATTGTGTCAGTTATTTATTCCTCTTCATCTTGAATCTGCAATGTCCATCCTAATCTTAATTTATCCTGAAACTCCAGGTATCAAAAAACAACTAATATGATAGATCGTAGATATCCTAGATCCTAGATAGATATGATAGATTGTGCCCTTTGGAGGACCAAAGGGGACTGACTTTGTGCTTCTCAGGTCAGTCAACGGAGGGATGCCAGGAGTTCCTTTTGCCTGTACTTGTCTTGTATTTATTTATTTAACTTTTTTCAACAAGAGTCACAAGGTTAACTGTTGGCTCTGTTTAGACTACTTCTGCCAGTTCTGTTGCTATGTCTTAATAGAACCTAAAATTGATAGAAC
Organism: Hemichromis elongatus; assembly: GCA_015108515.1. Classification (NCBI taxonomy): domain Eukaryota; kingdom Metazoa; phylum Chordata; class Actinopteri; order Cichliformes; family Cichlidae; genus Hemichromis; species Hemichromis elongatus. The sequence continues at coordinate 35,942 of VUQR01036266.1, forward strand.
TTTATAAATCTAAAATTATGTTAAAGACATTATTTAAATGCAGCTTATGTGCCGATCCTTGAATGGTTCTCAAATGAGAATGGTGTGTGTTACACCAAACAGCTCTGTTTCCTATGGAAAAAAAACCTTCAGTTTGGCAGGTCAGTCAGGTATATTGCCTGCCCGGTTATATTAATCAATCTTAGGCAACAACAGATGATGAAAAATACAAGGGGGCAGTCCCCGTATCTTATTTTAAATGATCAGTCATTTCTAACCAGCTAACTCTATCCCTTTCTGTGTCATGTTTTCCATTCCAGTTGTCTCCCTGGTCAGGTTACTGTTGTGATGGTCATTCAGGTCATTTAGTTCTTGTCTGATGATTCAATGGGCTTTCCCACTTCACAATATTGTATAAAATCTAAGCTATAGCTTAGGTATAGCCCTAAAACCTATATGTTTTGGTATGTACCTTTTTATGAAATTTAACAACATATCGTGTCGACACACACCTCAACAAACTCAAGAGGTATGTAAACACAGTATGTTGATTTAGGGATAACATCTCTGTGAAAAAAATTCACAGTTAATAAAATACACAGTTCTTGCACAAGCCTTGCGGTGGGATTCTTTAAAACATTTTCTCTCTCTAGTGACAGTCACAAATAGGTTTTCCAAGCAAATGGTAGTGTTCACAGGATGTATGCATAATGATTGATGGGAGAGCTGTGTTGCGTGTGCACATTGATAGGCTAGACCTGTGGAGGGTCATTAGACACTAGAAATGTCTAGTGTCTAAAAGCAACATTCAAAACTATGGAAAATATTGAGGTAGCTGTTTTTTAAAAAGAGAATGGAAAAAATAAATGCTGCTGTAATCACTTTCCAGAGGTCTGCAGTCCTGCCTTGAATGAAAATAAATAGGCGTCCTTGTATCTAATAAGCCCTCACCAGTGCATCTTGCAGGTGTTATTATCATAGCTACACAAAACAAATGTTTAGCTCTTTATTTTATCTCTAACCTGTACCACCACCCACACGGGCAAAGTAGACACTTAATGCAATGCATTCTTCTCAGTAGAGTCTTGAGAGATGTGTGTGAATCCACTCTTGTTGAGAGTGTGAATTAGAAAGAGAATCCAGTTTAGCCTTTCATCGCTAACAGGAATAACGATCTCTTAGTGTTTTGCTTTCAAACACACTGTAATTATCAACAGGAAGCTTCAGACCACACATCTCCAGTGGGGGACTCCTCTCACTAGGAGGAGCGAGGGAGGAGGAAGAAATCCAGCATGGTGTCTGATATTCCTGGGCAAATTAAAGCTCCCGATCTGTGTGTAGTTAAAGCGAATGGTGTCGTTAAAGGAACTTAGATATGTTATTCTTTTTTTGAGTCAATAAGTTCTTCACGAAAGTGCTAAAGGAGCCAAATTCTTTGCAGGATTTAAATGAATAAAATAAATATTTGCCAGTATCTAACATTTGATTTTATTATGTCTTAATTATGCCATCAATTTGTATATTTTATTACAATTTTACATGGTATTCTGTCAAAGTTGGTATGTTTTTTTAAAAGATCTTTTTAAAGGTTTTTTTTAAATTTTGTACTACTGTGTTTTATCAACACTTTGCTTTGTGGAAGGTATGTTTCATAGACTTTGTAACAGTAGCCAAACATTTTCCAGTTTCTGGGATAAACGAAGTTCATCATGTCTCATCTTCAGCTAAAGTAATATCTCACAATTTTAACCTCCTAAGAACCGAACTCTTCCATGGCATGCATTTTTAATTTATCTTAATTGCTCTTTGGGCTAATTGGGACTTGATAAATGTAAAAACAGAGAATTATCTTTTTACCTGATGTAGTTTTCGAGAAAAATGATATCCACATATGATGACATTCGTTTTAAATTTTGTTAGAACACTTTAAAGTCACAGTTGAGAAATGATGTGCAAAACTCTTTATTTGGTGTCTGAACACAGCAGCATTGTTCCTGAGTACAAAAACAAAATGAGAAACAACAATTATGCCCCTTTGACCAATATGGCTCATTTGAAGTGCTGCTAACAGTTGCAGGAAGACGTATGTCTATAACAAAGTATGGCTTAAGATATCAGGGACTTGTAAAGCAAAATATTGTATTGTGGTTTAGACAACCCAGAATGTGATGTCCACATATGGGGACACCAGTTCTTAGGAGGTTAAAGCCTTTTGTTTAGATTTAGTCTTCCTGGTACTATTTTGGGTAAACCTGTGGAAAAAAACAAACCGATACCTTCATTTCAGCTCTTGTCTTGGTGACATCTCAAGATTGCTCTACACAGAGTTGCACAACTAAAACATTTCTAGGAACTCTAACTCCGTTGATGGTTAATGGATGTCGTTTCATTGTTTTCTCTGTGGCGCTAAGCACTTTTTGAACAGCCTGTTTGTCGGACTGAACTGACAGGCATGTTGTCACATGCATTTAGGTCTCTTGTACTTGACCACTGGGCGGCTAGTTGTGATGTCTGTTATCTACTTGGAGACTCAAAAGATGAACAGCACAATAGTGTCCAGCCATGTAGAGCTGTGAATGGGCTGAATGAATCAAGACCCTTGTTCCTGCTTTTGTAGACACCACACACAGATTTTTGACTGGCTGGTTTTCTGAATGACAGATTCACTGACTGAACGTCTACACTGACAGTCTGTCTGGCCAGTACAGAATATGCTTTGTATGAGACTGGAAACACAGCAAGATTGTTGTGTTTTCTGTACATCATCAAGTTCTTCCCAAGAAGAACTTCCCAATTCAGCCTGAGTGCTGGGTCACACTAGGAAGCCATTGAGTGTGTGAACTTCAGAAAAAGGGCGGGGATGCTTCCACGCTTGCTGGATTCACACAGCTTGCACGGACACCAAACCTAAAAAAGTGGGGAAAACAGTAAGTCAATCATTTATGGCTTTCAGTTCTGTAATTGGTTATACCTAACTTATTAGTCAAGGTGGCTTGGTAATTATTTCATATGTATAAAGAACCAGTAACACGTTCACCTAAAGCGAGGGGAGGAAAAATACATAAAACAGTGTTGTGTCAGATGCATCAAATCAAAGCATTCTATTTTCAGTGTAATTGTTAAAAGATATTTATCATAATATTGAAGTCATTTGTCACTGATGGTAGCATAACAATTAAGTTTTCAGTATTCCTAATTTAGTATTTTTCCTAATAAAATAAACAGGTAAAAGTATGTTTTCCTAAACAAAGATGGCATAAACTACAGGAGACCAATGATGTGCAAAATGATTTTGGTGACACTATGCTGCATAAATCTTAGATTTTATCTGCATCGAGCAACCATTTTCATCGAGATGTCCCAACTGGATGAAAGTGGTTGGAATTGTCTGCAATTGGAAAGAGGCATTGTTTGGGTTTTTACAGCATTTCTGTTCTGAAATCTTTGATTTAAAAAATATCTTACCAAATGCCCTTTTACCAAGCAAAATAGTGGTGAGTTAAGTCATACTATATATGTGTGCATGTAAAGACAATTGAAAATGTCTAACAATAGCTAAGATAGTGACCTGATTCAATCAGTATCCAAATGGTGTGTTTGAGTCTGGTTGTTGGTTGCCAGGTTACATTGACAGATGGATTGAAATTGTCTGTAGTGTGAGGATTGGCTGTGTTTCAAAGACAATCTAGGAAGCTTGAGAAGCTTATTGATGCATGCATCCTTAACATTCATAATAAAGTTTGAGGTCAGATGGTCTTAAAATATTTGGGAAATCCAGGAGTGTTAGCACCACCTGCTGCTTTGATTTGTTAACCAGCAAGATATGTAAAATGAAGTACTGTTTGACCCTGTGGTTTTTATACTGGCAGTGAAGTAGAGAGGTCTAGCGGTAGAGGCAAAAATCCAGACATTTTCCCGCCATTAGGCTGGTAACTAGCGTGAGCTTCCCAGATGGCCTTCGCACTGGGCTGGTATTTCTGTTTCCCTGGAAAACCTCTATTGGCTTTTTGATGCACAACAAGTGATCTTTATCCCACAGCCAGAATACTCTATAATGACGGAGTGGAAAAGGTAAACCATTTCCCCGAATGGACATTAACAGCTACACAACTGCCTACAACAACTTTTGGCATCCCGTCACTTAACTCTCAATTACCCCCAACAAACAAGCCAACAAACAAACTAATCCTTACTGGTTAATGGGAATATGAAGCACAACCTGTTCCCATGCAAATGCTGTGATAACAACGAGAACCACCTTTGTCAGCAATCAGCGTGTTTTGATCAAACTGTTAATTCGTTGTTTTTGCAGTTTTATTCCTTTCAGCTGTACTTCCATGAAAATTTGCATGATTTTATTAACCAGCTTGTTTTCTGAGGTTAGGGGAAATGCTGACATCACTTAAATACAGCCCAGTACAGCAGGCTACACAGACACACACGCGCGCGTTACACACACTCTCTACACACGCAAACACACACAAAATCTGCCGTGTCTGGTAACTTTCCACAGTAAGATATATGTAGCACACACTCAGAACAGCTGGCTAATGGGGATTCAACCAGATTACCACACAGTGAACATATACTTGACTTTTCTTTATTCCTTGGTCACCAAGAACTCGAGTGTTTGTTAGTCAGCTAAATGTTTAGAGTAGATTGCCAACATTGGATTCAGGTAAAAAAAAAAAAAACTTTTAAGTAAAATCAAATTTAGATCTTTTCTGAGTCGTTTGACTGAAGCACTGATGAGCTCAGTTGATAGCAAGACATCTGTCATCCAACGGTGCACAATTCACAAGAATGGCTACTTAAAATTTATTTAATTGCTTTCTGTTTATCTGAAATTTAAAATGCTTCACACAAGATGGCTGGACATTTTATTTTTTTTATTTTTTCCCTCTCTCATTTTAATTTCCTGACCAACAACTTCCCTTCTCCCGTTGTTTAGATGAGTGGGTCCCAAGAAAGCTGCCTCCCTCAGCCTGTTGGTTCTGGACAGCCACCTTTAGAACAATCGCAATCGAGTTTATCCTTTTAGCTTTCTAAATGTTTGCTTGCTTGTGATGTGTTTAGAGGACATCTGTAAATTGTAGCTGAAAAACTTGCTCTCATTTCCTCACCTGTTAATTTGTGGTGTGTAGCTTACACATACATGCTGTGTGTGTGTGTGTGTGTGTGTGTGTGTGTGTGTGTGTGTGTGTGTGTGTGTGTGTGTGTGTGAGAGAGAGAAAAAGATGCAACATACATCTTCATTTCCACATTAAATTCCTTCCTTCTCTACTTCACCACTTCACTTCTTCACATACCGGTACTCTGTTCCCATATCTTCCTCCTCCTGCAGTTCATCGTCTTTCTCTTTCCTTTACGCTTTCTCTTTTTCATTCTCTTCCTGTTTGCATTCCCTTGCCTTGTGCTGCAGCGCTGCATCAACCTGACTCTAAAAGTGTAGTAAAGGGGATAAAAACCGGGAAGCTTTATGTTGCAGATGTCCAGCTGAATGCTGATCTGCGCTACTGTATGCACCCGCTGACCTCCCCACCTCCCTCCACCCTTCACTGGTCAGTCAGAGAGTTGTGTTCAGGGGTTTGCATGCAAACAGCTCTAGCTTGAGTCAAACTTTCAAGCAGAGACTCTCTCTCCTTTTCACTCAACCCTCAGTGGACCTCAGGCTGTACATTATCGCATTTCAAAATTACACCTTTCCAGCTCACATCACCTCATTGTAAGAGGTCAGAGGGCAAGATGGAGTTTTGGGGGACTGGCGGGGGCTGTGAACAGAGAAAGAACATTTTGTGCCTGTGAAACGCAGCACTAGTTTCCTCCTGCTGAGCACAAACAGCCTGCTGAATGGTTGATGGGACCACACAGTCTGAAGGTTCTGATTGGCTTTTGTGTCAGTTGGGAGATGGGCTAGAAGGTCATCTCGTGGTCACTGCCCAATCGGGGAAAGACAGCCAAGTGTCATCCAAGAGTAAATGACAAATAAGAAAAATTAGCCAGTGATACTTAAAATACCTAACAAATGGATTTTGTAGTTGATTTTTTTTATTTGAAGTTAACATTATAATTATTACAAGGCAAGTGTATTGGAAGGTTTCTGTATTCGGATGGTATCAGTATTGAAAATTTGGTCATGTGGGCTTTACAAAATATACAAACAGTAGCAGTCTTAAGGGTAAAAATCATAATTATGAAATTGAACAACAAATAGTTGGCAGCTTTTGCAAGTCAGTGTGTTGATTTTTTTTTTGTTTTTGTTTGTTTGTTTCTGTCTTGCGTTTTCATTCTTTAAACAAAAATAAATGCGATATTCATGTTTAAATGTGTTGAAAAACCATGCATCTGTTGGACGTTGCTGTTCTCGCCGGCTCTAGTGTCCCTCTACCTCCACGTCAGCTACTGAGCTAGTGGGCTAACAGATGTCTCCAAAAACGTTTGGAGCACTTTTGCAAATATGTGCTATCTTGATAAATCGAGCAGATTTATCAGCTACATTCTCACCTGAAACTATCTTAAAAGCTTATTTTGTGACCCAGAAAGAGTAATAAGAGTAATATTACCAACTGGAATTGGCTGGGCCGCGCTATGAATTCTGGGATAGGTTGGACCACAAAGGATACACTGGACCCATCCTTTAAATCTGGAGAAAAGGAGGACGCATTTGGAGGAGTCTTCGAATTTGGACAGCCTTCATCGTGTCGCCTTGACGTAATCAGCCTACAAATGCAGCCTCAGGAGGATGCGGCCCCTGAATTTGGACACAGCTATGATACCGAAGCCTACTGCTGCTGCTGCTTCTTCTTCCTCTTCTTCTTCAGCATTTAACGGCAGCTGGCATCCTTGTAGATGCCATCTTCTGCGTCTGTCTGTTATTACACTCTTAAATCCTACTACTTATTCCTGCCTCTTTCAGGGTCTTACAAAATTTCAAATGACGCGTGGACTATTAAATTAGTTGTTGACGATTTTGATAGTCAACATTATAGTGACTGGTCTACTTATCGTGGCAGCCCTAGAATCAGCCCGAGGAGAGATTTATAGATAAAAACTAGCCAATGGGGGAAGATATACAGAGATGTGCATGATTGCCACAGCCAGTAATAAAACGTAAAATCACTCTATCACTAATGGCTGGATAACAATACATTAACATACAACAGTGGTGTGTAATGCACCCATACACTTTATGAAGGCACCTTATTTACCAGGGTTGTTATTTTGTCAGTTACTATGGCACTCTGTTTGTAATCATGTTAAAGCAAAAAAAGCCAAACTGTACTGGTTGATTTCCTCTTTCCTGAATACCTTTGCTTTTCTTTCCGCTCCTTAGACTTAAAGCGCCAGCTGAGAAAATCAAAAGCAGATTAACAGTTAATAAATACAGCAGTTTGGGTATGCTTTTCTAAGTTACTGCTTCTTAGTGTCTTAGGGTTGTTCAGAAATCGTATGAATGCAGCATTAACCCCTGAACCAAACACAAACTTCTTAATCTTTATTCTTTAACCTCAAACATAAACAGATTGAACAGATGGTTTTAACCTTTCTTTTTTGTTTTACTCTGTGCTATCGTCCACTAACATCTGTCTTGTAATGATTTATACTGTGTGTCTAGGTCTTTCATTGTAATGTAACAAGTCTCTGTAGATTAATCACTGAAATATAAATAAAGGGGAGTAGCCATACGCATCTGCTCTGGCCTGTAGTCTTTGGTTTGTTTGACAGAGTTGGTGGAGGCAGCATGTTGAAACTTGTTCCAGTGTTTTATCACTCAGCATTCTATAAACAACACATCATCTCTTATAACTTTGTGTTGTTTGGTGCTGGTTTAAACAGCCTCTGGCTAACCTATGTGGATGACACAATCGAAATTATTTTTCTTTGGCTTCAGAAATCACTGTCCCTTTGTTTATGCCTCAAAGGACACACAACCAAATAATTTCAAGCAGGGATTTACAGTGTTTCCATAGCAGTTAGTGTTTGTTTCTGTGGCAGACACGTAATATTGTTTAGAGTCAGTTTGAGCCAATCAGCTTATGTCTCTGTACTGTCACGTTGAAGCAGTGAGCTGCCGACAGGAAAGGTGGGTTAAAGGCTGCTACTGCTCAGCTGCGTGGTGGTGATGGTGAAAGGTATGTGTCAGCTAGTCAAATAAGCTGCCTTAGTGTTTTGTTGTCTATCACGCTTCATTTAAGTTCCCCTGCCGCACAGACAACGGCCATGACGAGGCGTGTCTGCTCTCTATACGTATGTCACTATGGTGTTTTTCTTCTGGAACTCTTTCATGTCATCAGTTATAATATCCTTTTATTTAGAGGAACACCACAGCAACTGGATGAGTTATTTGTATCGTATTTTCCGCACTATAAGGCACACATAAAATCCTTTAATTTTCTCAGAAATTGACGCCATATGTATGAATTCTGGTTGTGTTTACTGACCTCGAACTAATTTTATGTGGTACATGACGCTCAAAATCTGTCCAAAAATGTTTTAGTACGATTTTGGTAAGCTACGAAGCCGCACCGCTTCAAGTTAGCAGGAAGTTAGCTCGCCGGTTTCACTAGTTACCTAAACATGATATACCATGTTCTGACTGAGAGATTTCTGAAAACAAAAACAAAAACATACAGTTCTGCTGTTACTTCCAACATAAATCAAGACAGAAAACTAAACAGCAGTGACGTTTTTAAGGTTACTAAAGTTAGGCTAGCTGGTATATAATGCTGTGCTACGCGATTGCTAGCAACACAGCTATGTCAGCATAACATAAACACAGTGAAGCTGGAGCATGAACGCTAACTTTTTTCAACTCGATAACAGTTCCCGATGGTTTTTAACAAATACAGTCGCACGGAAAGATTCTGTAAACGGACCAAACATCAGCCAGGAGAACAAGTGAGATAATCCATTCACAATACGAGGTTAAAATAACCTTTATTAGTCCCACATGTTTGTTACAGCAGAAAGTGGACAGTGCACAAATAAGGCGTTTAATGCGCCTTGAAATCCAGTGCACCTTATCTATGAAAACGGAACCATTCATGGATAGTGCCCTTATAACCCCATGTGCCTTGTGGTCCAAAAAGTACGATAGCTCTGTTGGCTGGAAAATCCAGAGTGGATCAGGGATGAGCCTCTTATAGCACACAGAACTCAGCAGTAATGTGAGCTCTGCTAAAAGCTCTGAAAGCTTGTTAGATATGGCTTCCTGTATCTATATTTGTAAGATTAAGAGTGTCTCAGTGGTGTAGTGGTTAACAAATTTTCTTTACATGCTGAAGATCCTTTTTTTTTTTTTCGTAACAGTGAGATGAGCTGTCACAAGCTATAGCACTCCTCATGGCGAGTCCCAGCCTGGATAAATGGGAGGCTCGCATCTAGCATGAAAACTGTGCGAAATCAAAAACGTGGATCCATCCGTTATGGTGACCCCTTGGGAAATAAGGAAACAGATGAAACCCCTTTTTATTTTAGAATTCTAAAATTATAATTATTCTGTAATTTTAAGAATGCTTCTACTACCACAACTACTTCCTTTGGCTGGTCCTTAAGGGGTTCGCCACAGTGGATCGTCTGTCTCAATCTTACCCCACCGTAGCATCCTGCTCTGTCACCCCGACTCATCTGGTACGGAAATCTTGTTCTTCGTAATCTGTGTGTTTGATTTGTAGATGCTCTTCCGCACACAACAATCCCGATTTGTCCAAGCTTGAGATTTGTGCTCATGTGTGGCTCTTGGTGTATTTAAAAGCTTTAATCTAGGCGGGTGTGCATGCATGCATTGTCAGTCCTTCATTGGTAAATGCAAATCATTTGTTTGAGCTGAAATTGAAGTAGTGTCATAACAGAGGTATGTTCACACTAAAGGCTGTCTGGTTATATTTATGTGTTATGGTTTTAGGTTCACTGCAAAATCTGTTTGCTTGTTAAATATGGATTTGCATCAGTAGGAATAAATCAATTCTGTGTTGTTGATTGCTCCAGATTTGAACTTGTTTGTAGTAATATTAAGGGCGAAATATTACATTTTTATGGTGTGATGGCCGGCAGAATATTAAATAAAAATATTTATATTTGCAAAAGTCCAGATTAAACCATAGAGGATATTGGGCTTTTGTGGTAGCTGCTCCTAAATGGTGGAACATACTCGCCCTTCACATTTGGAGTTATTTTAAAACTCATTTAATACACAATTTTTAATTTTTGGCTTTTAAACCAGGCTGAGGTTGGAAGCTTTTCACTGTGCTGTTTTTTGTGCCTTTTTCTTCTTTACTGTTAGCTGTACTGCACTTATGTTAATATCTGTTGTTTAGAAATAAACTGCCTCAACTTGACTTTACAGGTATTAGTGAAAAAGTTTGTTTGTTTGTTTGTTTCATGTTAATTGAAAATTTTAGGCTGAGATTATCTTTCCTGCTTCAGCAAACCTACATGTGCATCATAGTCTTCTGTCCAAAACATCCATAAATGAAACATTGTAGGAAACGTATAACGGAACAGTTAAATATGCAATCCTCTTTACTAAATAACCACTGGTTCTCAAGTAATGAAGCATGTTATCGACTAAACTCAGGTCAGCCTATCCGTTGGCCAGAGTGTCCTTGAGCAAGAGAATGGGATAGCACTGCCATCATTTATTTGAGTGTGTTTGAATAGGTGTACAAGGTGTACACGTTCTTATAAAGCAGAAAATCAGTACAGGCTATGTACTTAAATATTATTGTCATGTTCTGATGTATTGTTTTGTTTGTTTTTTGGAAAATTGTGTGGCTAAAATATTCCCCTTACTTTCTGTCTCCCCAGTGGGGTGCCCGGAGAAGTGTGCACAGCGAGCGTGCACAGCAGACGGCGAGTGCTGCCACCCTCAGTGTCTGGGCAGCTGCACAGTCCCTGATAGTGACACAGCATGTACTGCATGTGTGCATTACTATTACCAAGGCCGCTGCATGGCTGACTGCCCCACAGGCACCTACAAGTTCGAAGGCTGGAGCTGCATCAGTGCCAAGCTTTGCTCCAAAGCCCAATTTACCGACCTTGAGAGATACGTTATCCATGGAGGGGAGTGCATGCCTGAATGTCCATCTGGGTACACACGCGCCGCACCAAACAGGTGAGCTGCTGTTCAGCCTGAATTAGCCCTGGTTTAACATCCTCCTTATTGTTGCTTTGCTAAAATTGAATTTAGTTTAACTCATACTGTTAGCTTAGAGACAGCCAGCCATCATAGTCTCTGTATGGCCTTCAAAACAGTGAAGGCCGCTAAGCATGCCGAGGAATTTCACCTAGACATGCTTTGGCTACTTATGTGAAATGTTGACATCAAATCTTTCAGGGACAGAAATTAAAAGCAAGAAGAGGGGAAAAAAAGAGCGCTAAACCAGTTTGACAAATAGAAAGACACTGTACATTTACTGTCTCCTCCCTCTCTCTCTCTCTCTGTCTGTCTGTCTCCAGTATGTTTTGCACAGCCTGTGATGGTCTGTGTGATAAAGTATGTGATGGGAAGGTCATCGACTCCATGACTGCTGCTCAGTCTCTCAAAGGCTGCACTGTTATCAAAGGCAACCTGCATATCAACATCCGCAGAGGCCGTAAGTACTGTGATGCAACACTGTTAATACTCACATTTCTTTGTGAGGGAGGCCTGAGGAGTTTCTCAGCTGGTGTAGAACATTATAAAGATCTAATATATTTACACTGTTAAATCAGACACAAAAGGAATTCATCACAGATTTTTCTATTTGAAAACGTCACATGAGTACTCAACAATTTGAATATATTCCATTGTCTATTCAGGGAAGCTATCCTCATGGATTACAACAGTTTAAAAAATGGTTATATAATAACATTATTTTACAATAACAAGGTAATTCCCAGCTCAAAATAATCCTTATTTGTCTCCTCTTGCAGTGGAATACTAAAAGAATAAATGCATTGATAGATAAATGAATAATAACATGAATGTGTTTGACTGTCTGTGTCTTTAGATAACATGGTGGCAGAGCTGGAAAGTTTCACGGGTTTGATCCAAAGGGTGACTGGTTGCGTGCGGATCACACACTCGCACACACTGAGCTCCCTTGCCTTCCTTCGGAGCCTGAGATACATCGACGGAGAAAACCTCCATGAGGAGTAAGAACACACACACACTTCTTTAGATGGATATGCACACAGCCAAGGTTTTAGTCTCAATGCCTTACAGTGGAGACAGATGTTTGTGTTTGGTGACACTCGGAGCTCATGTCTTTTCTCAAAGATTCACCTGAATGTTAATTGGTTCTATTCATTTATTCAATTCTGTTTTATTAGTGTAGTGGTATTTCACAGTAAACATTGCTGCAAGATGCTTTATAGTGTAACGTAAAGGTAAAGACCCTGCAATATAGGAAAAAAACTGTTTTTACTTTTGAAAACTCTAGAAACCACGAATAATTAGTGCTCAACAAACACAACACTGAGTAACTAAATTTTTAGCTAATATATAAGAATGATATGATCCAACATTCTCAAGAATTGTTAGTATAAAAAGTTAACTGCACAAGTTTTGTTTGTTTGTTGTTTATTTGTGAATGAGGTATAACCTCCCACAGTCCCAGGAAAGGTTCTCTCAGGGTCATTGAGAAGCCTTTGCTTCCCCCCTCCATCTGTTTGTGTTCATAGGAATCTTACTGTCCCAAGGCCCACATTGCAGTCATTCCTTGATGTCTGGGTGTTACCCAGAGAATCATTAAAAAAAAAAAAAAAAAACTCCTCCCCCCCCCCCCCA
>VUQR01036266.1:48709-72795 GCA_015108515.1 Hemichromis elongatus
CTGGGGGTTTACCCAAAAAATAAAAAAAAAAAAAAAAAAAAAACTCCTCTCCAGCACACAAAAAAAATGTCAGCCCCTGGTTAATCAGATTTGCCAGGTGATTTTTATCCTGCTGTCAAGCAGTCCCTCTGCTGTCTAACTGGGTCATTAAACCTCCAGCTAAAAGAGAGATCTACCGAGAAAAGTAAAATAGCTACATTTTGTTCAATTAGCATAGCTTCCCCTAATAGACAAGTCACTAGTGGATATGTTGTGTAGTTCTCCATTACGTGCTGAAAATAAGGCCTTAACCTTGGTGGGAAAGTTGGCTCTCAGCCTAGCATGAATCACTATACACACAATACACTGATAGACAAACGTACAGGAATGAATGTAGAGTGAAACAGCATATTGATGACTGTAATCCATTCATCTCCTCCTCTTTTTGCCCTCTAGCATGTATGCCTTCTCCGCATTCGACAACCAACAGTTACAGTATCTTTGGGACTGGAAGCAGCACAATCTGACTATCAAAACTGGAAAGCTGTTCTTCAGAGCCAACCCGAAGCTGTGCATGTCCGAGATCCGCAAAATGTGGAACAAAACAGGCATCCAGGCCCGCTTTGATGAGAGTGATTTCCGAAACAACGGCGACAGAGCAAGCTGTAAGGTTCAAAATGAGCTTCAGTTTGAAAACCACAAACATTTAAATTGCTATGTCCAGTTCATGTGCTGGAGTTACTCTAGTTTACTAGCAGTTTGCAAACACCTCTTTTGAGCGTGATGCTGCTCTGCTTCTTATGTCAGTATTTACTGCACCACTCTGTCAACACTGCTAATTGCATATTAATGCACACATACTGAAGAACTTTCTTTTAAACTCCTTGTTCCCTCCGTAGGTGAAAGTACTATTCTGAAATTTAAGTCTAACAGCACCAGCAGCACAAGGATCAAGCTGACATGGCAGCGCTACCGGCCCCCTGACTACAGAGACCTCATCAGCTTTATTGTCTACTACAAGGAAGCGTATGTTTTTTTATTTATTTTACTGTATCTGCAGGCTGAGTATTACTGAGCTGAATCTTAATCCCACCACTTTATCAGACAACATGAAAACATAGTTTCACAAATGTCCAGAGAATAAGAAATCTCACTTAATGGTTTTACAGCCACAACTATTGAGCGAATATTAGGAGCCGAGCTTAAGTGGACATTTAAGTGTTAAATCATTGCAGAAGAATGAGGGGAAAACTGATGCAAAGACATGATGTATTAAAAATGGTGAGCCAGGCAACAAACAAACAAATACAGCAAAGTAGAAAACATAATGGAAATGAGGTCTTTCTGTCTGTTTTTACTATTATTCTGAGGAAGATGAGATTTTTGCATTTTGCGGACATTCTTCAGTAAACCACATTGATTAAATACATGTACGTTAATAAATTAATAACTCACCCTTTTTTTCCAGGCCCTACCAGAACATCACAGAGTTTGAGGGACAGGATGGCTGTGGCTCCAACAGCTGGAATATGGTGGATGTGGAGCTGAGACCCGACAAGGAGTCAGATCCTGGAGTTCTTCTGTCCAACCTGAAGCCGTGGACACAGTATGCTATCTTTGTTAAAGCTATCACACTCACAGTGGAGGATAGACACATGCCAGGAGCCAAAAGCAAGGTGGTCTACATCCGCACCAGCCCTGCAGGTAAACACCACAACAGCACAGATCAGAAGCTACAGTCTCTTACACTCTGTACTTTCTTCTCTCTGAAAGTCGAGAAAGTACTTGTTTTTGTTTGTTAGAATAACCAGGGAGTTAAAGAGCAAAATTGTTGTTTGACTAAGCCACCACTAAATATCCCAAAGTAATTTGAAGTCTCTGCCTGTGTTTTCATTCAACATAAGCGGCTGAAATGGGAAGGAAATTGAAATAAAATGACATTTATGTAGCACTTTTCTGGTGTTACTGACTGTGCCAGAGACTGCAAGCCCCATTTTCACCCACACATTCATATACTGCTTTATTCTTCATTATGTTATCTATTTTATCTGTCCGGAGCAGTGTACACACTAGGCAGGTCACCAGTCCATCCCAGCGCCAGCACAGAGTGACAGACAACCATTCACACCTACAATTAATTTAGAATCATCGATTAATCTAACATGCACGTCTTTGGACTGTGGGAGGAAACCAGGACATGCAGGGAGAAGCCACATAAGCACAGGGAACACAAGCAAACAGCATAATGTAACCAGAACGTTGCTTCTTGCCATGAGGCAACCGTGCTAACCACAACTGTGCCGTATAACCCAACCAAAAAAATGAAGCTTCACCATTTGGTTTTAGTGCCAAAGATAATCATAAACTAGTCAGTTCAAAAAGACCTCATTTACCTTGTCCATATCTTTAGTAGCAGCATTGCAGGTATCCTGCTTTGTTTTCACCACCACTGCATTTTAGCTTTTTCTGTGTTGTTTGACTCTATAGTTCAGTCTGAATCTAAACAATCCCAGAGGGGCATTCCTGTATCCCCACCAATGCATAGCATTGTTTTCAGATGCCCTTCTGGCCTTACTGTTTAGCTGTTGCCAAACTGTCACTGACCTCTGGTGGTTTGAATTAGCAACTACATAATTTCCCTTATTAGTTAATCAAAAGTAGCAAACAACTGTAATGTTACTGAAAATCATATCTTTGGAGTATATCTTTATAATGAAAGGTCTGGTATAACCTTAAAGCCATCATGCAGCATATGCTTTGCTGCTACTTGTTTTGCAAATAGAACTGGATAGAGTGGATTATTTCTCTCTCAGAATTAAAGCATTTCTGGATTTTATCCAAACATACTGTAAGGAGATGAAGAGGAAGACTGTTTGAAATAAACACAGCTGCAAGTCAAAGAGATGGAGAAAATGGGATTTAAACAAACTGTGATATACTGCAATAATTAGATAAAATGATAAGCTGCTTTAAATAAGTCCAGCTGCAGTGTAAAGACATAGCAGCACTGTGATGTCAGAGGATCACATCTGCACTGGCAGCCTGAAGGAGAAAAGAGTTTACTCAGAAGTTTTTAGAAATCAGTTTATCTCCGTCCTTCTCAGCACCCTCCATGCCTCAGGATGTGCGAGCGTACTCCAACTCATCCACTCAACTGGTGGTACGCTGGTCACCTCCGGTCTCAGCGAATGGGAACCAGACGTACTACTTGGTAAGATGGCAGCAACAAGCAGAAGACAGAGAGCTGTATCAGCACAATTATTGCTCCAAAGGTACACACACACACGCAAAAACTTCCATTGCCACCACTGCTGCTAATAATTAAGTCACAAACGGACTACAGATCTTTTTTTTTTTTCCTGCAGAGCTGAAGATTCCCATTAGGATCGCTGCCATAGGGGTGGGGGACCAAGAAGATGATACCAAACCGCCTAAACTATATCCCGATGTGGCAAGTAAAGGCTGTTGTCCCTGCCCCAAATCAGTGGAAGACCTCGAGGCTGAAGCTGCTGATGCCTCTTACCGAAAAGTCTTTGAAAACTTTCTGCACAACACCATTTTCACACCAAGGTGATTAACCCAACATTATTATTGTTCCACGTGACACAACTGTTGTTTAGCTACAGCAACATTTAACTTAATTGTTACCCCTATGTGAACTAACCAAAAATCAATGCATGCACAATTTGAGTAATTTTTCAGGTTGGCAAAACAGAGATCAGTTTCTTCCTTCGGCCTTGAGTCATTATACAGTATAATTATGCATAACAGTTATGAGAACATAGCCTGATGAGGAGTGATAATGCAGTCTTTATATTTTTTTATCCTTCTAGCAATTTCCCTACAAATTTATTTACTTTTTCTTCATTTCCCTGAATAGTGGCTCAGCTCCTGTTTGATTTGGATAGAGATAGGAAGTCACCCTGCTGCATTGCACTTCAGACATCTGCATCACATTACTTCTTTATGTCTCAACACACATGTGCACAGCTCAGTCTATTGGGAATAATTAGTTCTTGGTGTGTTTTGCCAGGCCAGAATAAAGCCGTTTTTGTACTTCCATCTAAAGATAAACATCAAGTGTCATCATGCATTCTGCATTTACCTTTGAGCTTACCTTTAACAGATGTGTGCAAACCAACTTGAATGGGACAGTATCTGTAAACTCTGCTGATGTGATCGTCACACACCTACCAGAGTCTTTTATGGATTGGTTGGAACTGTTTAACAATAATTAGCCAAAGAAAACATTTCTTTCTTGCTGTTAAAAGAAATAGAATAGGGGATAAATTGTCACAAGCCTTCTAAACGGTGTCTACATTTCATTCTGGTTGAGACAAAACCATGGCAATAACTTCCGTCTGGTATACCATCCAATGAAATATCATGAAATAAAGGCACATGTGGAAAACTACTTGGTAATCTCTTGTTGCTCAGCTGTCTAAGTGAGTTTGATATATCACATTTTGGCACATACTGTATGTTTTACCTGTAAATGTTCAGTAACTAGAAAATTAACTGAGCTTTTCAGTAATTCTGTTTACAATATTCCTACCGTGCTTCATCCGAGCTGCTGAACCAAAAGCCAAGTGGCAACAAAAATAAAGCAGATCACTTAAAACGTCAGGTTTGAGCAAAGTGTTCCAGTAATTCTGGAATCAGCAAAAAACTAAAGAGCTAAGAAGTAAACAACAAAGGAGACAGACAGGCTTTACATCCTGCTCTAAAGTATGGAAAATTGGCTTGTTGCACTCAGGTTGGGCTTCATGTCACTTAAAATGTACCTGTTTCACACTTATAATTTCTCCCTCTGACTCTACTTTTCAGGCCACCAGATCGTCGCCGCAGAGATCTGTTTGGGATCGCCAACTCCACTTACTCCCGCCGCAACCAGCTGCACGGCAACAGTAGCACTGCACCTCCTCTTCAAGCCGCTGGCAACAACAGCACCACCGAACAGGATCCGGCAGACCAAGAATTTGAATTCATTGAGCAACAAGTGACAGAACGTGAGCTGCAGATCTCTGGCTTGCAGCCCTTTACGGTTTACCGCGTCGACGTTCATGCTTGCAATCGACAGGTCAATCATTGCAGCGCAGCGGAGTTCGTCTTCTCCAGAACCAAACCTGCAGGTCAGGAATTTGTTTTTGCAACTGGTGAATTTTGGGACACACGTCCAAGCTGTGATTTCTTTGATACCCATTGTAATTAAACTCTGCGTGTGGTTTTTCCAGAAAAGGCTGATGACATCCCAGGCCCAGTGACCTGGGAAGGCCACGAGGACTGGGTGTTTCTGCGTTGGCCCGCACCGCCTCGTCCCAACGGACTCATCCTCATGTATGAGATCAAGTTTAAACTGGGTGCTGAGGTAGGACAAACTGCCTTTGTTTTTTGTAATGTCAATAGTTTATTCAAAATTGTTTTTGCTTGTAGATCATCTTCTTCTGTGTGTGAACTAATTTATCTAAAGTAATAGTTAGAATACTGATAACCAATAAAACTGATTTTTAAGACTGGCAGGAAAAAAAGTACATCACATCAAAAAAGACAGATTCCAAAGGCAAATAAAAAAATACAAAAGAAAAACAAAGGAAGGATGTGACATAAAAGCAAGTCTATAAAAACGAGCTTTAAAGAAGAGATTTTTATGTTACCCAGTCTGACTGTCTGCCAGTCATTTAGCTAGAGCCATTTCACGTTTGCAAGTATCAAAGTCAACGTCATAATCTCTCATTTTCCCTTTAATGAAAAACAAATGATTACTCTTCCTTTAGTCTTCACTGTAGAACAAGGCTGACAGAATTTCAGTTTAACCTAATGCTCTGAAAATGTTGGGAAGTCAGTTATGACACACAGAGTGTGATGTAGAGGTGTGCGCATTTTAAAATGTGCTCATTTTAAATGCAGAACAGATTGAACCAACAAACAGGAGTTAAGTTTTAGAAGCACCATAAAAACAGTGGCAGCTCTGGGTCTCAGAAGTACATGTTAACCAATCAAATACACCACTGACCAGACATAAGACTTATTATTTATCTTCTTGAGGCAGAATAGGTCTGGCACCCTAAAACCTGTCCTTACTATTTATTGCACAGTACAAATTAAAAACAGCAGGCCTTTTGATGTTTGATTTGGATTTAGTAAAACTTACTCCATAATAAGCTCTCTTTTCTATGTGTGTGTGTGTGTTACAGACTGAGAAGCATGAATGTGTATCTGGTCAAATGTATCGAGCCCAGCGTGGCGTTCGGCTGTCCAACCTCAGTCCAGGAAACTACTCGGTCAGAGTAAGAGCCACGTCTCTGGCTGGCAATGGCTCCTGGACACAAACTGTAGATCTGTATGTGGCTGAACGTAAGTAAGACACATGCTGTCATGCATCATTAGAGTTGATTGCGCCATTTTTAAAATAAATGTTGTACCTTTTTGTTTTCTAACAACCGAATGACGTCAAAACTACCAATGATATTAATCAAACTGTTTGACCCAGCAGGATATGAAAATATCTTCTACGCAATGATCTTTGTTCCAATCTCCATCATCATCTTCATCTGCCTTCTGGTTGGAGTGATGGTTGTCCTCAACAGGAAAAGGTTTGTGCACAAGAAGTGTTTCATTACCTATGAAAGATCTATCCTGAGAAAGAGAATGCCATACTTTTTTTTTAGAAAGAAACAGGACCCTGTACCAGGAAAAAAACAAAACAAAAGTCATATGGGCATATATTTTTCTTTCTTTTTCGTTCCCAAAATAAACACTTAAATAACGTACTAATGGGTGGTGTGGTCACACTGTGACCCACAGTCACTCAACCAACACGCAAACCAAAGCAAAAATTCTACCAATTGTAGTCCATAAAACTAAGTGGCAAATAAAGCTAGAAATTCCATCTGTTATGTGATTGGCACCCTGTGGTATGCGGGGTTGTAATATTTAGTGTTAATGTTGAAATTACCCTGAAAGAGAATGGAAGATCATAAATTTGCATGATTTGAACTCAAAACAACCTTAAGTAATATAAAGTAATGAGTTTCCAGAAGAAATTAGCAACACCTGTCATACTATAATAGGCCCTAAAGTAAAATTTATCTTTTTTCTTGAGCCAGCCACAGTAGGTTTTTAAGTTGAAACGCTACAATATTTGTTTTTGAAAATGCACTGCAACAACTTCTCTAGTCCTTATCTGACTGGGTTAGAAAATCAGTCAGTCTTTAAACTGTCCTTAGTACAAAGATTATGTGAGGATTTCACATATGTTTGAAAAGCAAAGCTAATATTCCTACACATAGCCTGCTAGAGAGAGGGGCAGTGCTGCCTCCTTCTCTATCCAAGCACTCCTATGCCTACAAAATTCTGAGTATATCTGGAATAACAAATGCATCTGAAGCAAAAGTTTACTTGTGTCAACAGCTAATGTTGCATTTTGCTAGTATTCTTTGTAAAATAAAATTTTGATGTGCATGATTATACCTTATGCGCGCTCCCTTTTCTGTGTCTGTAAACATTTTTGTTTTTGTCAGGAACAGTGATCGGCTCGGAAATGGAGTTCTGTACGCTTCAGTGAACCCAGAGTACTTCAGCGCAGCAGAAAGTGAGTGATTGGAGCGAATGTAAAAAAAAAGAAAAGAAAAAAGAAGTAGTAGTAAAAATCATCCATGTTGGTGCAAAGGTCTATATTTAAGAAGTAAAGTGAGGCCCTTACTTTACAGCTCTGTTCATTTTTATGTCAGAGATCACAACAACAGTTTAGCATTCCTGTCCATTCAGTGGCCTTTAGTTGAAAAACAAAAAACAAAACATATGATAAGTATCTGTGATTGGCACTGCTGAGATGGAAATCTTGGTTATTAATAAGACCGCCTCAGCGTCAGCCATCATACACCTACAAGAAATTGGTTTTAAATCACATGTATAACCTATGTGCACTGATAATAATAACAATAATTTTGCACCAGGGAGCAAAGTCAGCCATTGCAGCCAGTTTCTATCTAAATTTATCACTAATTTAAAGCCATTAAAATATATATCACTTATACAACAATCACAATTGACCAGAAAACAACTGCAGTAGTAACTATTAATTTGTCAGCTGGACACTCTCTCCATTAGAGTGAGGCTAGCTAATGTGTTGTTGCAAGATTAAATGTTTACATTACTATCTCTCTGTCTCTACTTATTAAATAGCTAACACTGGATGTGGATAGGCAGCACACATCTGAAATTAATCACGCTTTGTTTTGCTAACATAGAAATGCCTTTTTTCTGCGCAGTGTATGTACCAGATGAGTGGGAGGTGGCACGGGAGAAGATCACCTTGAGCCGCGAGCTTGGCCAAGGGTCATTTGGCATGGTGTATGAAGGCATAGCCAAAGGTGTGGTCAAAGACGAACCAGAGACGCGCGTTGCCATTAAGACTGTTAATGAGTCGGCCAGCATGAGAGAGCGGATTGAATTCCTCAATGAAGCCTCTGTCATGAAGGAGTTCAATTGTCACCATGTGGTATGTGTTCACATAAATTCAGATCTTACAGAGAAATCAGGATAGTTCATATTATCTGACTAGTTAAGAAGAAATGGTTACATCAGTTCTCTTTGTTACCAGTGTTTGAGTCATCCTATGTTTGTTGCAGGTTCGCCTCCTGGGAGTGGTCTCTCAGGGCCAGCCCACCCTGGTTATCATGGAACTGATGACCCGAGGAGACCTGAAAAGTTACTTGCGCTCCTTGCGACCTAAAGAGGTAGTATATTGTTTTTGTTATACTGATCTACAAAAAATGAGCACTGAATAAAAACAAAACTAAATATTTAATCTGTAGGTTGTTGTTTTTTTCCCCATGATGATACCTCAATTGTATCTCTATCCAAAGTAATGCAATGTTGCAATTAAATGCAGTGAGAGAGTATATAGTATTGCCTGTTGGTTAGATAATTCATGTTCGCTTGTTCTCCTTCGTGTCTCCAGCAGCAATGGTCCAGCCTATCTCTCCCTCCTCTGAAGAAGATGCTTCAGATGGCAGGGCAGATTGCTGATGGTATGGCTTACCTCAACGCCAACAAGTTTGTCCACCGAGATCTGGCAGCCAGGAACTGCATGGTGGCCGAGGACTTTACTGTTAAGATAGGAGGTAAAGGATGAGTCTGGGGTCACTGTCATGTCATCGGGAGATTACTCACTAAGTGTAAATTAAATTACAGAGTAAAGTCGACAACACCACTAGCATGTGTAGCCATCTTCTTGACAGTTATAGCTGCAACGACTTGCCTTTTTAAAATGTCTAAGGCTCATGCAATGTGCTGTCTAAGTGGGTTTTCACATATTCTTTGTTTAGTCAGTTTGAATCGAACTCTGGTTCATGTTTCCCCTTGGTGCCATTTGTGTGTGCAGACGTTAACACGGTAATAGCACTTGGGTGCGAACCAAAACAACTATGCCGAAACCATTTAGAGGGGGTGGGCTCAGTGCGGTTCCAAATAAACTCCAAAGCAGTTCGTTTATGGTAGGAATGTCATCCGAACCAAATACAAATGCTTTGGATTCTGAATGGGGCAAGGTACTGTTAATGTCTGTATGGGCTAGCAGCTAGCCATGACATGAGCCTAAAATCTCCTTCTTCTCCGATAGTCCAGAACACAGCACTTTCTTCCTGTATTTACTTTTGTTGCTTCCATCTATAGAAACATCTGGCCAATAAGCAGACTGGGTTGTAGTCACTTATTTTGCTTTGCCTTGAGTTCACTTGGATTTTTCTCCGTGTGGAAAAAGAACCAAATTGCAGGGAAAATCTACAAGTTTACCAACTGATTAACTGATTGAGAGTAAACAAACAGGTGTGAAAACACCCAAAGTGAGGCAGTTGATGTAATGCTGTTTTAAGAGTTACAATATCAGTAAACAGCACCCCCCCTATGAAATACGGACCCACTCAAATTACACCAAGAAGTCAGAAAAAATTTGAAAGCATTTCTGTCAAATGAAGTGAGTGTTTATTTACTTCACGTCCTCCCTTTTGGTCTGTGTGCGCCTGTGTTTTTGTGTGTGAGTAGATTTTGGCATGACCAGAGACATCTATGAGACCGATTACTACCGCAAAGGTGGTAAAGGTTTGCTCCCCGTACGTTGGATGTCACCGGAGTCCCTGAAAGACGGAGTTTTCACCACCAACTCGGATGTCTGGTAAGCAGACGCATGAAAACGCACATGGTGACTTCATTCTCTGTGTATACCGCTTCCAAAAATATGTCACCATTGTCATAAAGATAATGGAAAACACACTTCTTTGCCCCCTCCCCGTTTCCCACTATGCAGGTCATTTGGGGTTGTGCTGTGGGAGATTGCCACTCTGGCAGAACAGCCCTACCAAGGTCTCTCTAATGAACAAGTTCTCCGTTTTGTCATGGAGGGGGGGCTTCTGGAGAAACCTCAGAACTGTCCCGATATGCTGTAAGGCACACAAACACTACACTGCACATTCACATACAATGCTCTCATTTCTGTTTTCCTCTTCTCTGCTGGTTAATTTTAATTATTCACTCAGTGAAGCGGCACTGCTGCCCTTCAGCCTGTGGTCTCTGAATTTGCTGAAGTGCAGTACTGATTGCCTTCACAGCCCATCTATATTTCAGTGTGTGAACTTGTATTCTTTGAGATGTGTTTCTTCTTAATGTGAAACAGCCGCAGTATAAATCCACATCAAACGAGTCATGAGTATTAGAGACAAATTTGGCCACCAACAAGAAAACTGAAGGATGCTACAGATGGTGAAGTCATGCGGAGAACAAATGTGAAGTCCCAGGGTTTGCTCTCTTCTAACAGCAACAATTTTATAAATAATATTATTCATTAGCATATTTAGATAATAAGGCCTTACTAGTGCACTTCCTTGGTTGATAATATGATGAGGCCTAATTGTTGGGTTTGCAATATGTGTTGAAAGGTCAGCCACCTCATCTCCTGTTTTACAAAATAAATATCAGTCCCAGTTTCTCATCCTGGAGCAGTCAGTTATACTTGTAGCTTAGTACACTTTGTTTCACTCTGTCCAAACTCAGGATTGACATGTTACGCAAAAATACCATCTGATATTCACTGGGATCAATTGTCCCTCCTACACTTTAGTTAACTGTGCAAATCTGGGGCAGATTTGTGATATTTCAGCTTTACTTGGCAAGTTTTGCACTGCACTTGTTGATTGCTTTAGAAACTTTCAGCTTTGCACATTCTTGTTGTTTAAGCATTTGGTGTTTTGGCGTTTAACAAAACACTTCTAGATGCATAACTGCCCCCTTCTGGCTGTAGAAGCATGTTAGAAACTACCAGGTACCAGTAAACACAAGAAAAAATGTAGATTCTAAGGAGATAAATAATGATGCTTTTTTTTTTTTTAAATGACCATTTTAAAAATGGCAAAATCCACCTTACAACAACACTAAAACACAAGTTAACATGCTATATCCTGCGTCTTTAATCCGCTTAAACTGCAGTGTAAGTTTGACAAGTTCTGACTGCTCGAGTTATAACTTGTTTGTCAGATTCAGGTTGGCTGCAGAGCTCTGTGTGCTGGATGCCTGTGAAAGCAGCATCAGCTCAGGACTTCATAAACAAGAAGCGGGAGCAGGAGGGTCATACAGCAATTTTAGCAACAGAAAGCAAACATTTGGCAAAAGTAAATATTGGTTTGTTGGTAGGAAAGCACAGTTCCTCAGCATAGGGTCATTACTGCAGGAGGACATGTTGTTGCTGAATACTGACCTGACCTATTTGTGTTTGTGTGTGTAGGTTTGAGCTGATGCGAATGTGTTGGCAGTACAATCCTAAGATGCGTCCATCCTTTGTTGAGATTATCAGCAGCATAAAGGATGAGCTGGAGCCATGTTTCAGAGATGTCAGTTTCTTCTACAGTGCCGATAACAAGCCGGCCGATGCTCCTCAGCTCCACCTGGAAAAGCTAGACAACATGGAAGATGTTCCTCTGGACGTTCCTTCATCGACACAACTACAGCAGACTCCAGCTCCCCAACAGACGCCCCCTTCTCCAAGCTCAGAAGCACCAACTGGCCCATCGCTGGCTCCCAGCTCACCCTCCTCACCCTGCACGTCGAGAGCTGCCATGGACAAGCACCCCTCCGGCCAGCAAGCAGCTAATGGGCTGTCGGGGGCGGGGCACGCAGCGGGGCCGGGACTCGGTACAGGCTCAAGCGTCACAATGCGGCCATCTCTGGACGATCTGCCACCATACGCGCACATGAATGGGGGACGCAAAAATGAGCGCGCCATGCCTCTCCCGCAGTCCTCTGCCTGCTGATTGGACAACCCACCAGACTGCAAACCTTCCATCTGCTGGACATCTCAGTGGATGGAATAATCTTTTTTTTGTTTTGTTTTGTTTTGGGTTTTTTGTTTTGTTTTGTTTTGTTTTTTTAAATCAAATACAGCAAACCGTGTGGTCCACCAGCTGGATGTGGCCATTCAGTGAGAAGACTCACAGGAAGATGGAGCAAACACGTTCTTCTTTTTCCTTTTTGCCTTTTCATAAAGTTTTGGTTTCTACCAGCGGGCTGTCCAATGTGACACTGCCCTGGAGTGAGAAGATCAAAAACAAACAAAAACACTACAAATAAGAAAAATATCGATAATTTGGGGAGATCTCTTTCTCTCTCTTTATGGCTGAACTTATTTTATAATTCATCGTTTGTTACTTTTTTATATGTATTTACAAATGGGAGAAGAAAAATGTGTAGGCCTTTATATAAACGAGCAGCGTTCTGTTTGCTTTTGAACGGGCATTATGGTGAAAACGTTAAGCATATCTAATGAAGAAGAAACCCTTCAGAGTGGCCGGCATGTCTCCGTCAGTCGTTCAGTAGTGTTGTTACTCTGCAGGCTGGGTATCAGCGTAATGCCGGGTCAACTGCATACTCGCTGGAACAAACAACCAGAGGGAGAAAGGTCAACTCTGCCAAATTTATTGCCAAATTCATACAGTTTGTCAGATTCTCTCTTCTGCAGTTTTGCCCTGTAATTTGCGAACACACTCCATTGAAAATGAAAACAACAAACGCTATCTATACCACGCTATCTTGAAATAAAAGGGATATTCCCTTCCCTCTACAGTGCTACACTACAGTAAATCTGACATTATAGACTTTGAAATTATCTGAAATTGAGCCACATCTTTTCACAAAGTGCTGCACCATTACGGTTAAACCGCCAAATACAGTCCATATAGAAGCAAAAAAAATAATAATTTAAAATGTTAAAAAAAAAAAAAAAAAACTCTAAGCAAGGACTGCGGATGGAAAAAGTGTAAATGGGAAAAACAAACATAAACACGAGTTGTACAACGTCTCTCAGTCGGGGGTTCTCTGAGTTCAGAGGCGTCTTTGTTGTTGTATTCGAACAGGTATTTTTTTAGGCTAGTCATCGGTCTCCAACATTTACAACATCTCTCCGTGGGCAGAGCATTTATGTACACACCAGTTGTTTGTGTCACTTTTCTAACTTTTCTACAGTTGGAGACATTCATCGTGTACAGAAAGAAGCTGCTATTCCTTATTTCTCTTTGTGGTTGTAATATAGTCAATATCTATATATTAAAAAGAGAAAAAAAACTCAAACTTCAGGTTGGATCTACGAACGTTTCAACTACAGTCCATTTTTTTAATGCTTGTAACTGTGTAAAGTGTATCTGAGCTGGTTTCGTTTCTGTGTTTGCGTATAAGGTACGACTATTTGCCTTGTGTTTTGAAACACTTCCCCTCCCATCTGATTAGGGGACAGCGATGGGGGACGACCATCGGTGTTCTTGTGCTCTCGTGGGACCCTTTTTGCATCAGTCCTCTATGGTTTGGACTAAACCGTTTCTACTCATCATTATCACTCTAAGAGGCCAGGTGTCCCGACTAAATCTCAGGTCAAAGAGGAAAGTTTAATCCTTTTCTACTTTCCCGTTTGTTTTCTCCTTCTTCTTCTTCTCCTTTTCTTCCCTTGTGCTGTCAAACCCAGAGACATCCAACCTGGTGTGCGTTAAACCTCGGTCTCATTCTTATTCTCTCTGACTGCTTTTCTTTTTTTAACAATACTCAAAAGCAGTGTTTTTACAACTGCCTGAAACAAGAATGGTTGTCAGGCCTATGTTCGATTTGGCCTTTACACTTGTTTATAGAAACCTAACACTGACAAAATGTAGAAGTGAGACATTTCAAAATGTAGCATTAAACACTGATAAACAATACTGTTAGTTAAATAATTCAGAAGGCACATTAAAGGAAAGAAATGTGTAATTTATGATAATCTGTTATAACAACTCATCACCTTAGTTTCCCCTTTTTTTTTTGGAGGGTTTGTGCACACTTATTGTTTCTCTCTTCCCCCCAGCAACATTTGTTGGGTGCCTTTTAGCAACCTAGCTGCAAGAATACACTAAAAGGGATATGCTAGCTAATCCTAGTTATATACGTTAGCCACCTGGTTACCCAAGCTAACTCATTATAAAATAAAACTCCAGAGCAAAAAATAAGTTATTTACTTCTTTCTTCAGTACCAACAACACAGTTTATGGGTACAGTTTATATTTTTATCGAAGGCATTTTATCCAGCAAGAAAATATTAACATGTTTTCTTGCAGGCTCATGCTAGTTAGGCCTTTTTTCTGCTTTATTATAAAAGAAAATTGTTTGCTAAATCATATGCTGCCATAATATGTCCTAATTCATGATTAAAGACAAGAGCCGAATATGAAGATAAATGTGTTACAGTGTGCTATTTGTACCAAAATTAGGATTATGTCCTCTTGCTAGTCTAGTTGGAAAATTAAAGATTAGCTGTAGCTAAGCGGCTAGTAGCTGTGTCAGATGATCCCCATACACGTATAAAAATTGTGAAATAGTGATCAATGATCAGATCAATCTTTAAATGTGCGCCAAAACCCTTCCATAATCACGGGCAATGAAAGATAAAAAGATGTATAAAGTGTTCTGTTTAGTCTGCATTGTAATCATTTAGCTAACAGTATTTTATGAACTCTCATTTCTTTTCTTTTTTTTTCTGATAAACTTGTACTGCATTTTGTCAGTTTCGGGACTCTGTGTTAGTGCCGTGTGCAACCTTAAGAGTACAATGCAAAACAAAATTTATGTATTTCAGGCGAGTACTGAAACCTGTCTGGGATACTTTCACCTTCTTCTAATGAACTTCTGTCTCTTCATCAGGGGTGGTTTTCTTTAGGCTGCTAGCGTAACCCATATTATTTATCTTTTTTCAACGTATAAATGTGTGTTTGTCGAAGATTGGGCTGAGACATGGGTGAACATTAATCTTATAGCATTGAGTTGTTGTTTTTTTCCCCTTTGGGAACATTAAGATGTCACAGGTGACACTAAAAGGATTTATAAAAGGAACAAATATTGAGGCCCTTCTCTTTGAGAATAAATCTTAATGGTATTCTTTATGAAGATTTAGTGAAGAAACACAATAATATATGATCAGAGTGGACCACAGAGAGAGATTTTTAAAGGCTTATTTGCTTCTGAAAGCGGCATTTGTGTATCCCTTGCCCAAATGTTTCTTGGTTATTTATGACCTTTTTTTGTGTGAAGTGTAAATCACTGTAAAATAAAAATCCCCCATTAGATATTTTTGTTTTCCTTCTGATATGTTGTTGTTTTGTTTTGTTTTTTTTCTCTATTTTGGGGGAAGGTCTTGTTATTATTCCTTCAACCATCCATCTACCTCACTTTTTTTTTTCTTTTTTCCCCAGTCTATTTACATGTACAGAACAACAAAACATCTCACCTACAGTTGACTGGCTGTAATGACGATCTCACTGCATGCTGTCAATAACATGGTCAAATCCAAACCACAAACCAAACCATCCTGGAAACATGGTAACGGTTCCAAGGGGAAAAACATGACCATCAAACATCTTGCTATTGAAATTTGGCTCATGACGGCTTTTATTTGGGTCTGGAGGAGCTGCTAGAAACATACAAGTATTGAGGAACACAGTCCTGTCCCTTGCATGGGGCCTCGCCTTCTCTGCACATAATCTACCACCACATTATAGGGTTATGAAGTAGCATGTATAACGCCCTCCCCCCCCTCGCCCTTTTTAAAAAAAAATATTTTCCGGGTTATCCTATAATCAGGTGGATGAAGTTGTGACTTAGGGTAGCTGCTACATGACAAGCCCACGTACTTGCTTGGTAAAACACACACAATACAAACATTCTTTTATGGAACTATAGCTTACCAAAGTGTAATAAGAAAAATCTAATGGAGAGTAGAAATTAAAAATATTTTGTAGGTGTATTGGAGCCACATTGAGAAAATACTATTTTTTTTTTTCCCATTGTGCCGCCCTTATATTTGTACAGTTCTGGGTGCCATTATTGCTTAGAAAAACACTGTCGAGTGGGGTTTTTAAAGCGAGAAGTAGTAAATATTAGCTAAATAGCTTTTGAAACTATAATTTAATTGTAGTGCATGAAACTGGGTCTACCTGAAGGCCAAATTCGCACCTTTTAAATCCCATACATGACCTGTGCCATGACCTAGAAGCCCACTGAAAATGTTAGACAATCATTCGTGTTTTGTTTTTCTGGTTTATAAAGACAATGCTGCTACTATATGTTGTTTCAAAACTTGTTTAAACACATAAGGTTACATATATGCAAGACTGCAGCCTGACCACCACCTGTTTCACCATTTTTAGTGTGACAGTTTAAATCCGTGAAAGCCCTCACTGCCTTTTATTACACTTTGAAGCACCGCTGAGTTTAAAACGAGCTTTCTCTGGTGATTTCTTCTTCTAGCTGTGGACAGTATACACTGGTTTATACAGACACACAATTTATGACCTTTTTTGTCGATACTTGCAGCAAATATTTGTTACGTAGAAATGTTGGTAAGTGAAGGTTGAGTGACTTTGGATTTCACTATAACCATTACTTGCTTCATTTGAGGTTTTGTTTTTGTTTGTTTTTTTAATGCCATAACAGGACTTTGACGCTGTTACTATTGCCTGTAGACCTGTTTCCACATCAATCAAATGCTCTCCCTCATTTTTCTTTTCTTTTTCTTTTTTTTTAAACCCTTCTTCCTGTCTTGTCAGGGTAATAACTTCAGACTGGAGGCCTCAGTGAGCCCAGCTACAGCAAACTAATCCATGTTGGGTGGTCAGGATGGGTATTTTGGAGTTTGTGGTCTGAATTTTGCCTCACTTTTACCACAGGAACACCTCACAGAGCTGACATAAAATCAAATTTCATTTTTTTTTCTCCTTTTTTGTTACATTGATGGTCATTTTGTTACCTGTACTTTTGATTTGTGTAAATTATTCATAGCCTTCCAACTTTTTGCGTTTTTATTGAAATGATCTGTTAGACTGAGGTTTCATTTTGGTTTCTCTTTTGTACATGCTGTTGTAAGAATTTTTCCTGTTATCGATATATTCTGAGTTCTGGGAAAAATTATTGGCTGAAGGAAAAGAGAATGTCTGTTTCTCTGATTCTTTTTTTTTTCTACAGGAGATTTAAGATGAATAAAAATGTATGCAAACTGTTTTGCTGCTTGTGTTTTGTTGGGATGTCGATGTTATTTGGGATGCATTTTGTATATTTCTAGTTAAGGTTTAAGGAAATAAAGGTAGACCATCTCAGTGTATTTAATTTACAGTTCAGTAACATGAGAACGGGGAACAAATGAGACTGAATTTACATAACAGGTTAACATAAATTGCTAAAGCATGTTGCTTCTTAAGTGAAAAACTATTATTGGTAACAATCTGTGACTATAAAGGGGATATTGTATGCTGCTGCTTAAACCAACTTAAATACAGGTGTCAGTTTTTATCCCTGTGAGCCAAAATCTCAGTTCAGGCTGATCTAAAGCTTTCTCGTTTTTTTCTAGTGAGTCAGTGAATTTAACGTAGCCATCTCAGGCACACAGCTCTACCCATGTCATGTTTGCAGGGGCCAAACAATCAGTAAAAAGTTGCCTTAAAGGGGAAGAAGCAAACTAAAGTAAAGATTGTTTTGAGGTGTGATTCATGCAAATCTACTCTGTTATATAGTCAGTGAATAAGAAATTGAGCTGTAAATGACAATGGCTCCAAATAGCAGTGACAGGGTGAGATGGAACAATATGGTCTCCTATCCACCAGCAGGTCTCGCTATAATCTTGTAAATGTTCCCCTTTCACTCTTGCTGATATCCTTCCTTAACAAATCACCTCTGGTAGTCATCTCTACCTGCATTCTCTTCTTTACCTCTCTTGTGCACAGACCATTGCTTTGGATGGTTAACCCCAAGTATTTAAACTTGTCTGCTTTCACTTTCTCTGGTCCTTGGAGATTCACTGTTACACCTTTGTCCCTGTCATTCACACCTGTATTCTGTCTTGCTTGCTTCCTACCCTACTGTATATCTCATAGCTGTCTTCCTGTCCTCATTTATGTACTGCAACCCTCTCACTTATTTCTCTGCCACTCCTGATTTCCTTGTGTAGTACCACAATTTCTGTCTTGACACCCTATCATATGCTTTCTCTGGATCCACAAAGACAGTGCAATCTTCTCTATACTTTACTATACTTGACATAAAAGTCTGTTTAAGCTGCGACTCATATATATTATATATATTATTTCTTCAATATAATAATAACTTGAGAATAAAAATGTTTACCCTGAAAGATTTACATGTTTGGACTACAGTTCCATAGAGCCCATCGTTTTTGCGGCATCTCGCGAGAAAGCGGAAATAGAAGTACACGAATGACCTGAGGAGGGCGGTAACGCCCCTTTGCAGCGCCTAGTCCGCCGAAAACCTCCCCACAGGAAGAGGACGAACAAGAAGAAGTGGCAGTGACGTCTGACGGTGGTTGTTGTTGTTTAGCAACCGTCTGCTAGTTGACGGCTAGTTTTGATATCGTATATGGCGCATTAAGCGGGTTACATTTATATGTAAGGTTAAAGGGGGTTAAAATGGCCCTGCAAAGCTGAGGTAAACTACAGTTTTCATGTTATTGAACAGTAGCAGCCTGTTAGCTGTCATGCTAATGGTTTACAACAACAGAGATGTTTTCAAGTTCGGCAGAAACTGAATTTGTGGCTTATTATTTTTCTTGAGTGTCATTTGGCGTTAAATTTTGTCTAATATTAAGTGAACTAAAAGGATCCTACTTTATGCAACCGTAGGCCATTAACTCCAGTTTGACACAACATGAAAGCCCCCTGTTAATGGGGTCTGGGTATACCTCATGTCACTATTGCAGCTTGAATATCTGTCAAGACTTCTGCTCATGTGTTTATCTGTTTAGGATCAGGATCCAGTGATGCCATAGAGGTAGGAGGCACTGCCAGGGCTCCTCCACCGGAGGACGAGAGGTCTCCTTAGCAATGGCAACCGAACTTCATGAGACTATATTCATGGCAAAGCAGGAGCGCCACAAAAACCTGTTTCTCAACTACAAAAACCTGAACATTTTCCCCGTGGAGCTACTGAAAGATGAAGGACTGCAGTTTCTGGAGAGACTTTACATGAAGAGAAACTCACTCACTACACTGGTATCCACACAGTGCATGTTCATTTTACCATATGAGACACTTAAGAAAGCCGAACAGAATTTCTAACTACTGCTTTTGCTCTGTCTTTATCAGCCTGACAATCTTGCTCAAAAGCTCCCAAATCTCATTGAACTGTAAGTATTTTGCTATACTAAGATTTGTTGTATAAATGATGACAACAGAGAGTTGACACATGCTGTGGGAGAATGATGGTTTGTTGTTTTGTGTTTTTTAATAGGTTTCTAGTTAAGTTAACCACCAGATGTCGCATCACTAAATGAGATTTACTGTCTCTCACATTTAGGTGTTTTCAACAGCAAACACCAGAGCTGTAATTGTCTGTCTTCTTGTACATTTTAGGTATTTGCACTCAAACAACTTGGTCATTATTCCTGAAGGTAAGCCCATTGCCCTTTACAACAATGTTAACAATGGTGTTTAATTCACTTGTTTGAATATTAAGATTGATTTCATTCCCAGCTATTGGAAACTTGGCCAGACTGCAGTCGTTGGACCTGAGCAATAATGCCCTGCAGGTTCTCTGTCCAGAGATCGGCAGACTGAGGTCTTTGCGGCACCTGAGGCTGTCCAATAACCAACTGAAATGCCTTCCTCCTGGTAAGACACAGCAGTTTTCTGTCTTGTTTTTAGATTTCCTTTTAAAAGGCTCAAATTATTTTACATTCTTTGGTATGTTTTCAGCTAGTAGCCTGAGTCCTTTATTCAGTACGACCAGTGATGTGTCTTGGAGCAAGTCCAGATGTTCCTTCTGATTTTGTGCCAACCATACATTATTATTGCAGAAGCACAAACCACAATATGAATATGAATCTAAATGAATGAAATTGAAAGAATGAAACAATAAATGAAACTATACAGGGCTAACCCCTGTGCAACAAGGGTTAGCCCTGCATAGTTTTTAGTGATAAAGAGAGTCTCATTTAATTACAATGGCCACAGAGATGTGAAAGCTGAATTTAAGCTGAATGCTTAATGTTTGCAAAATCTGACACAAAACAACATAAAAAAAAGTTATACTTACACTATGCATGTGCAACATTTTTAAAATATCATTACGACTGAATTAAATGAGATCTTTGAACAAAATGTGCTTATTCACATTACAGAAAACCAAGAAAAAGTATTAAAAAACTGTGTTCACCTTCGTCTTTATGAGCACAGATAAATGTTTGCTGGAAACTGTCATAAAATTGTACTCTCTACATGTGTCAGTGCAACAACACGATGATTGGCTAAGGTATTCATGTTTGAACTATTGATTGGTGCTTGTCTTACATAAAAGCCTAAAAAAAACATAGTAGAACAAAATTGTTGTTTACCCTTAAATGTGCATGTTACAAAAAAGAGCAAAACATGTACAACATACCCTTGGGGCGTAGTTGTTTAATGGGGTCCTGTGGTCAGAGGTCAACTAACCCTGAGCTGTTGCTACTTGACAATTTCTCAGGTCCTCAAAATCACCTGCAGGGGGACAGAATGTGCATAACACCACCACTCAGACCTGCACCCCGGGCTAACAAACATGCCTCTATGGGGGATCATCTGGGAAGTGTTTCAGTAAGGCCTTATAGCTGCCATTTTGGTTCTTCACATGTGATAGCTAAAATTCCTAGCTATTGGAGGGGACACTGTTTCGAGGGTCTGGGGCCACCCTCGGTCAGTGTTGTGAACCCATTGAGATGGGGTTGGCAGTTTCCGCAGGCAATGCCTAGCCGTTGCCATGGGGTTTGGTAGGTGGAAAGCCTACAGTGGTGATGCAACAGTAACGGACTTAATTGCTTGTTTTAGTTGGCACAATAGACAGAACAATTTGACAAACCAAGGGTTTGTATTTTATGGGAGGGGGTGTTACGGCCCTAGCAGGGCCTCCTCCTGAGATTGCCTGTGTGGGCGTGGCCTACCATCTCTCCTGCCTTAGGTGCCACCTTTCTTTTGTGGCACAGCTGATTCACATCAGCGATTAAAGCTATTTAAAAGGCAGAGAAAGGTGAGCGCTGGTGCCAGGTGCCATGTGAGTGTTTGCAGGTAGTGAGCTGTGTGTTTGGTCACCCATCTTTCTTTGGCTTACTTTTCAGTTCACTGACCAACATTTGAGTTTTGTTTCTTTAAATGGTGATAACGGCTTGCCCGTCTCTTTTAGTTGAGTTATCAATAGAAGCTTTAATAAAACTCTTTAATTTAACCATTTTGCCTCTGTCTCCTCTTTTCGACCCGGACACTTTTTGTTACTTCCCTTTCATCGCCTGGACCCTTTTGGGGGAACGTAACAATTGGTAATGCTTTTACCCGCTTCAGTTAATTCTCTGTTACAGTAAGACTTGTACTTCATGTCTGGCATAAAATCACTTTGAACTGTTTCTTTTTTCCCAGTGTGTTTGGTTTCTTTGCTTGTAAATATTTTAATTGCCAGCAGAGAGCGGCAGAGCTCCACCCGAGAGAAAAGTATATTTTTAATACAGATTATTGAGGAGCATCTGAAGTGTAACTGAAGCTGAAAGGAAGTTGCACAATTTCATATACTTTATAATAATTAAAGTAGTTACAAATAGTTAGCCTGTGGATTTTGTAAATAATTTGAAGCCATTAGTTTATTAATTGTTGTGCCTTTAACTGTCAAACTGTCTCAGTAGCATATCTGTCTGCCTGGTTCTTGATTTACCAGGAATGTTTCCTGAACTTAGTGACAACACCAACAATTTCTTTTTCGAGTGTCACCGTTTCTGTTAAATAAACGTCATCCTACCTGTGAGACTGTGTGTGAAATAAAAATAGTAATGAGAAACATAGTGCTTCAGCCTCGGTATCAAAGTATACTTAAGCAAAACCAGTTACAGCTGTAGCTTCCAAAATAATACAATCATTTGACTATGTTGTTGGTATTTTTTGCAGCAATGCTCTCATTTTGTTTTAGAAATCCCACAGGCTCCTGCCTATTTCTAAGAGGAGGGTATAAAGGGCTTACATCAGCTTTTGCCAAGATGATGAAAAAAGTCTTGTCAACAAAGATGTTATGTCTAGTTCAGATGTTTGGAAACCATTTGGTTTTAAGGCATCCAGCGAGTAACAACAAGTACAAATCAAGTTTCTGATAAAAGTTTGACAAAACGGATATTTTTTATGCTTTATCTGAGATTTACGTCTCTCACATATTTGTGACACCTGCAGAGATTGGTGATCTGCAGGACTTGGAGACGCTCGACGTGTCGATGAATCAGCTGATGTCCCTACCGGACCGACTGCATCGTTGTCTCTCACTACAGAATCTGACAGCGGACCACAACCTGCTGAGCCATGTTCCCCGGCAGCTCTGCTGGCTCCACCGCCTTAACCAGCTCTCTATGGCAGCTAACCGGCTTACCTTCCTACCACTGGGTCGGTAAATCCTCTTCTCTGTCCCTCTGTTACTTGCTGTAGTGGCGAAGATAAAATGAGTGAGGCAGTGTTGAAATCTGTGTGTTTTTCAGATCTGGGCAGATCACGGGAGATGCAGTTTGTGTTTGTGGACAACAACGTGGACCTGAAAGGACTCCCGTCCTACTTGTACAACAAAGTTATCGGCTGCAGCGGGTAATACACCGTCCCAACAGCTCAGCACATAAAGTTTAAGACAACTGATAAAGGTCATTGCTGATTAGCAGAGTGAAAAAGAAATGCAGTTGGATACAAGTTAGGCAATAAATTAAGTGGTAAGTATTATCCTCTGCATAGTGGAGATGCTGTCTTAAGATATCATCTGAGAAACCAGTGACCTACAGGACGTGGTAGCTTATAAACCAGTATCCCCCCCCACCCCCACCTCGCTCACATCTGCACATGTGAGGGGAGGATATCGATATACATCTTGTATAAAATAAAGACGGTTTGTAGCATCTTTACTAAATACAACTGCAGACTTAATGGGCTGTGTACTTGTGTTTGTGTGTTGTTCTCCTGCAGATGTGGCTTATCAGCTCAAGCGCTGGAGGGTGGACTTGGTGAAATGTTGGGTGAGGAGTTGAGCGAAGCCTTGGTCGGGCTGCCGGCTGAAGTGAAGGTGGTGGGCTCAGAGACAGAAAACATTGTTCCCCTGGAAGAGCTGGCTATGAGGACGCTGCACCACATCTACCACCGCCGCCCAACAGGTGAGGACATAGTGTTCACTCTTAAGATAGAAAACACCTGCTGGTTATTAATTGAATGACTTCCAACTTTAACGGCACCGTTTTTGTTTACTGCTGTTTTCAGAGCTTAGCTTGCTGCCTCCCATCACCCTCCCAAAGAGCCTGCGGGATCTGCTGCAGTTCCCCCTCGGTCACTGTCACCGATGCAGCCAAGCCATGTTCACCATCATCTACCCCAAACTCTTCCCCCTCCGTGACACCGCCCTGGCAGGAGTGCACCGCAGGTCAGGCAAACACACCGTCTTTTCCAGTTTCCCCCTAAAGAAGAATTTAACATGCATACTTACATCCTTCTCCTTTCCTGTTCAGGACCACAGTGAGTTTTGTAGCCTACTGCTGCTCCAGTCACTGCCTCCGAACCTTTGAC
>VUQR01036267.1:0-15744 GCA_015108515.1 Hemichromis elongatus
TATATAGGGAAAAGGGAAAAGGAGCACTGTCAACAACCAATCACCACCTGACGCACCTGCCTCACGGTACGGCCCCGTTGAGCTCACTGCACCACTCCTCCCCTGCAGCCAAGCCAGGGACCATGCCTCCGCCACAGGCCCTATTTTCCCCATTTCTTGCTTCATATTTTTATTCTTGGACTCGACTAAAGTAGTCTTGCATTGAGTCATGGTTGGAAAACAATCATTTGTCTGCTACCGGGCCTTGGCGCAGCAATTCAGTTTATGATTTTTCCATTGGAACCGAGTCATTTTAGCTCCTTTCCCATTCCCTTTAAGCCAGTTTCTTCTGATTGGCTGCCCCTTGTAAACAGAAGGTTTGAACAGCTGGTGGGTTGGGCTTCTGCACTTAATACAGTCATAATACAGGAAAAAATGAGGAAAAAACAACTTCTTGGACTAGGCATGATAGCTTGTCAACCTCCGTGTGACCAAGAAGAAACTGGTGGTTGCCCAGTGAGATTGATTATCTCATTTAATTTTTAATTTCTTTGTCGGTGACCAAATGCAAATAGTTGTGGCTACCAGACCTAAGTGGTGACCTAGAGGTTGAGGGTGCAACACCCACAGGTGGCAACAACTTTCAATCCCAAAGTGATTGTTCACGTTTCTCAGGTTGGAGGCAACTTATTTCCAAATATTAAGGATCCTAGCACAACTGACTGTGGTCTGAATTATTCTGCTCCTATGAGTTGAACTTATCTGGTTGCTGACTCTTTGTATTCTTGTTGTATTCAGAGTCATGTTAAAACAGCAAGCATGCCAACCATTCTGCACTTAAACAGCTGACCTGCAACAACTACCTCAGTACTTCTAGAGGACTTTCAGATTTTCTGTTTCAAATCTGTGAGGCTCATGTAAATTTTAGACATAGATTTGGATTTTCACTGATATATGGTTAATCACTGTATCCACAAACTGATTCGATGTAATTGCCAAATTGACCCCACTGCCCAACCATTCTATCGCTAACTGATCACAAATTGACTTTATTGCTGTTTTATCGTGGTTGTGACACAAAATCACATTGAAGACAGCAATTCACAGCAAGTGGGCACAGTCCTGATTACCATCTTTGAAGCAACCCACTTTAACCTCCTAAGACCCGAACTCTTCCATGGCATGCATTTTTAATTTCTCTTTGATATTTGGTCATATCGGGACCCGATGAATGTAAAAACAAAGAATTACCAGATTTTTTTTTTTTACCTAATTTTTGTTTCTGAGAACAATGAGATGCACATATGAATATATTTGTTTAAAATTTCGATAGAACAGTGTCAGTATAATGTCCTCGTAAGTGGATATCCACCCCTTGTAGCGCACAATTTAGTATTTTAGTCTAGACAATCCAAAATGTGATGTCCACATATGTGGATGCCTGGTCCTAGGAGGCTATAAACACTATGCAAGATGAAAAGTGGCAATAGTTTTTTGTTGTGCCTAACCACAGTTTTCTCTAGTGTCACTACAGCAAGGACTCAGCAGTTACTGTGGCTGAAGGATAAGATCTGATATTAAGAATCTTACTTGGACTACCTTCTAGCCATCCATTCATTTCTTGTGCTTATTCTGTTCTCCAAATGTATAATTTAAAGAAATCACCTTGAAGTCACACATTAATCTGATGCCGAGTCAATGCATTGAAATTCCATTCTAATGTGGACTAAGTAGTCTATATTGTAAAGGACAATAAAGTACCTACTGTATTCTATTCCATTCTCTATTCAGACAAATAACACTAAATGTTCATGTTACTGGGTCTCTGACCCAGTGTGTCTGTGTTTCTGGACTTGTTTGTTGGAATATTCTATGTGATTCATAGTTTCATGGTTATATTCATGTCATGTATAAAGTAGGCTTCAGTTAGCCTTCAGCTCTTATTTATCTTAGAGTTTTTCCTCTCTCAGTGTCTAATCTTCCTCTGTGTTTAGTGAGCCATGTCTTCATGTTTGTTTATCTCTTTTACTCCGTGTTTGCTGTCCCTGTTTCTGTTTCTCCCCGGTCCCAGTGTCAAGACCATGTGTCTTAGTCTCTGTTTCGGTGGTTATCTTACTTCCTGTCTTAATTTGACAGTCTCTCGTCTGGTGTGTGTTGTGTTCAGTTTTTTGCTTCCCTTGTCTTGTCAGTCAGACCAGATTCAGCTGTGTTATTCATAATCCTCTGTGTAATTATGTCCTCAGTCTTCCTCTGCTCGTCGTCTCGTCCTCAGCTCATGTTCTGTGGTTTGGTATTTTTATGTTTCCCTAGTAGTTTCGATGTTTTCTAGTTTCTGGTTCCTAGTACCTAGCTTCTTCTCTGATAGAATTTTGTTTTTTTTTTGTATTTCCTTTGAGCCTCTAAATGTGGCAATAAAGCTGCTTTTTAGTTGATTCTCTCTGCCTCCAAGTGCTGGACCTGGGTCATGCCCAACCTAAATACTCCAGCTTCAGTTCTATGTAACAGCTATCAGTGGTCCTGCATCATATGAGATTTACTTTATTTGCTTAAAAGGAGAGAAACGGTTAGCTAGGTAGCTTGTTCAGTAAACATGTGAGCGAATACAATTTGACCCCTAGTGTTGATGTTCATACAACATCCTGTTAAAGTTTGAGATGATTTGTGCCAGCACAGCTACAGGTATCACCACTCAGCTGTGTCTGAATCTTACCACTGAGACTGGATTAAGCGTTTAGCACTTAAGGAGCAGTTTTAGTAGAGCTAGCTTCAATAAGCACACATTTTTGCTGATAGTTGTTTTTGCTTTTGAAGTTGCAATTCAGTCAATGTTGTGATTCTCCAAGCAACCCACGAAATAGTTTTAAGTACACAGCACACTATAATGAGACTATACCGTATAACCCGGTGCAGTAAATGTATGGTTTAATATCCTATAGCCTTTAATGCTGCGCTCCTACTTATGGATTAAAAGTTAATAGCTTAAAAATAATTTTTGGTATTTCTTTCCTGTAATTCATCTGCAGCCTAAGCAGAGGAGAGAACCAAGCTCCACAGCTCAGCTCCTTCTTCTTCTCTTTTTTTCCCCGTTTTTTTTCTCGCCAATGCTTTCTGCCTCTCTTTGTATAGAGTCTAGATCTGCCCATCGCTCCCTGCCATTCTGCATCTCTGTCAAACTGGTGACATCATGCCCTAAGGAAATTGTTGCCCTTTGCTCCCAAACATATTTCCCCCAGACTCAAAATGGGTCCAATTTCCTCTTGTAATTACTTTGTATTTTTTTTCTAATCTGACTTTAAAACCGTTGCTAGCCCTGTTAATACAAACTCAGCATTGCTGTCATCTGAGGATTAAATAAGGAAGGGCGTATAACGGGAAGACTTAAAGAGGATTCAGTGGCATTTAGAAACAGGTGAATCTTTTCAAGTATTCAGTTTGTCACAGTTGTACCAGATTTAATTAGGAAGCCACTCATTTGACAGCAAGCTTATACTTTTAATGTCACATTACCATTTCAGTCAAGAGCACACTTGTGTGTGTGCTTTTTTTTTCTAAGTAAGTCAGCACCAGGGCCGAAGAAAGACTGAATTTTTTAATTGAGGGATTTGATTAGTTACAAATTCAGCCCACATACGACTACAAGCCCAAACGTATATCCATAATGAATTATCCACAGGAAGATCACAGGCTTTCTAGAAGGGCACTTATAGTGATTCCCATGCCAAAGCCAGTGCCAATGCAAATGCCAGTGTCAGCGCCAATGGCAATGTCAATGCAAAAGCCAAGTCCCTTTTTAGATGTTCCTCTTTTTTTTTCTTTTTTGTGTTGCAGAGAATGATTATGGATCCACTCCAAAATCCACTCAGTCTTTCATTTGTCAATGCTTCACTTTACCAACTAGATCAGTGCAATTCAGCTCAATAGTTTTACTGACAAGATTGCACTTTCAAAGAAGCTGCCTATGAATCCTCTAAGATCTAAGCTGTAATAGGTGACCAAAAAATATATAAATGGAACACTTTTTAATGCATGTCAGTGAGATTCGTTATGTTCTTTGTCTCTGATCGAGAGAACAAATGAATAAAAACAAACACATTCTGATTGGCTAAGATTGGCGTCATTGCCGATAGTGATTTAGTCCTTAGAGGGTTAATAATATGTCTATTTAAGCCTTTCTTTTTTATTAACAGCCGTAACCTCTAAACAGAATATAAACTAACTACTAACTAGTAAAGATTAGACGCTAATACCTTGTTGCTCTACATGCATTGTTTGTTTATATCTGACAAAGGGATAAAGAAAGTCTAATTTATCTTATTTTAAATTCAAAGATTTAGACCCTTCAATAGTTCAAAGGGCCTATTTATTCCTCCATTTCTCATTCAGGCCACACAATCCTCAGTCTGCTTTAAACACTTAACTATTGTTATATACTAGTAAACACTGCTAACACAGATTCCTTGTGGACATTAGGTTAATGCAGGTTTGAGCATAGTTTCTTTTAAAAAGAACAGCATTGACACTACATAACTAATGCATGCATGTAGGCACATGAAGAAAACACTACAAAAAAGCCCCAAACCAAGCAACTTCTGAAGGCTGCAATGTGACAAAAAACTGATGGAAAAAAAGTAAGCCGGAGTTTGCCAAGTAACTGAAAATTCACCCGGTTTAATTAAATCCAAACATTACAGAACGAAGTCAAAGACAAAAGTAGTGCTTTGAACACGGGAGCGCGAAAGCAGTCTCGTCAAAAGATTTTACTTTCATGTCAAAGGTGAAAGTTTAAAAAGCAAAAGGATGGGGAAAAAAGATCAGTGCTGTTCAGCGGGTAAATTTGGCAGGATGAAAATGAATATTTGATTTTTGTGCTCTTTCCGAGAACTGCGATAAATATTCAAGAGAGGGCAAAGCCTGGAGAGCTCCCCTTCACGAGATGAGACATCCAGGAGGCTGCATGCACGCACACACACACTAAAGGACTGCACACGCACATAAAGAACAGATAAAAACTCAAAGCAGTCCACATATTTGGAAAATACAAAAACGATGTTCAAATCTGTGATTTCTGTTTATTTCCGCTCAAATAAACACAACTATGAAATTGTGCAGATGCTGACATTAACATGAATGCATGCTACAATAAATGCCTACACACATAGACACACACACTGACACGCTTGCATCTCCTTACTGGGACTGAGAGGAAGCTCAGTTTGTTCCTACCCATTTATGAAAACACTTGAAATCATATCGTTTTTACTGCTCCAACTATTAAACCAAACATTCGCAACACTTTTATAGTAATGTCTTTTAACATTACTGTCCAGCTACTGATTATTATCAGTTTATATTGTCATGTGAAAAAGGAGGTTTTCACAGACTTGTATGGAGTCCTGTGAAAAACAAAATACACCTCATGATTCAGAAGCTTGAATCACATGATTAACAGGACCTCTAAATGGAAAAAAAAAATCCAATAGGAATTTAATACCTTGAACTCGCCAACTTTTGCTTGTAGAAGTGATGACGTTTCTTGGATGAACCATCAAACATAAAGAAGTTCAGTTTCCTTATTTTTCTCAATCTCTCAGGAGTACCATGACCACAATGAAACTCATCATCTCCATTTAAGTAAGTCTGTGTTCATGTTAGTCAAAATAACATGGTGGTGCAATGGTGGGGCAGGGGTAGCTCAGTAGGTAGCATGGTCACCCCATGATCAGAAGGTCAGGGGTTCAAATCTACTGAATGGCTACTCTGAGGTACTCCTGATCAAGGGGCACTTCAACTATAAGGCATTTACCACAACTGCTTGTTCCCGATGCGCATGCATCAAAATCAGCCGTAACCATTTTATGGCCAGAAAATACTTCTATCAATAAGGCGTATTGGTATCAATAGAAGTATTTACTGATCCATCTATAAAATGCTAACAATAACCATCCCTCTGGGAAGTTATCTGAGTCGTTCAATCACTTACCGTAGCGGTCTGAGAGTTCTCAGCAGCCTCAGTACTCTGAGCATGCCCAGGATCTTGGTTTCCGATTGGGAAATGAGAGACACCAGGATGTCAATAACAGAAATCATGACGAGCATCCCGTCCAGAATGTTCCAGCTGCTCCTCAGGTACGCTTTGTCCCCGAAAAAAAAGCCCATAGACACGATCTGCAAAGATAGAGGACCACAGTATCTTAATATAAAGCAGAAAGCACAGAGTTTAAACTGCCGAGTTTGGTTTGGATATTAGTTCAAATGAATTATTCACCATGAATATAAGTGGCTGACAAATGATGCACGAATCAGTAATTTAATATCTATTTTTGTCAGTGTGGCCGCAATTTGTTTATCAAGCCAGTGTTCTATTTATTAGGAGTCAGTGCTTAATGTCCCATAAGCCCAGCTTATTGACTTACTGAAGTGACTGTTTGTTTGGCAGTGA
This sequence comes from Hemichromis elongatus, assembly GCA_015108515.1. Lineage (NCBI taxonomy): Eukaryota > Metazoa > Chordata > Actinopteri > Cichliformes > Cichlidae > Hemichromis > Hemichromis elongatus. The sequence continues at coordinate 6,419 of VUQR01036267.1, forward strand.
GGATCATAAAAGCTGCAAGCGCTCCAAACTTCATTTCTATTTCCATAGGTTCCACTCATCACGTATTCTGCAGATGAAGCGATTTGCGATCCAGAACATTTTTCCTTGAGCTCAAAATTGTTAAATTAGGCCAAGACAACTGTTTTTGCATCATGCAATTTTACAATATTCCACCTGAAAAGATGAAAGGCAGCATATATACGATCATTTATATAAGTCTATACTAATCAATATAGCGGATAATTAGTAAACACAGGTCACTTCAACACTTGACTTTTTTCTTTTTCAGCCATTCTCGTGTACATTTTCAGCTATGTAATCATCATCCTGTTACATGATAAAGTTTGACTCAAGCTTTAGTTCTCTAACACATGGCCTCACATTTGACCCAAGAATACTTTGGCAGCCCTAGGAGTCCATGGTCAACTCAATGGCTGCAAGGCGTTGATGTCCTGTTACTGCGAATCAAGCCTAAATCATCACCCATCCACCACCGTGCTTCAGAGCTGAAGCATTTGTGCCAATAGACTGTATTTGGTTTTTGCTAAACATCACAGCATGCTAAACATTCTAAACATTCCACTTTGGACTAATCTGTTCAAAGCACTTTGTTCTAAAGGTCTTGTGGTTTGTTCAGCTGCAGTTTTCCTAAGCTGTGCTGTCGTAGTCATTTTAGAGTGAAGAGGCTTTCCTCTAATAAACATTCCAAACAAGCCATAATTTTTCAGTCTGCCATGAACTTTAACATTTAACTGAAGCATGTAGAGTGACTTTTTAGTTTTTTGGGTTTTTTTTTTTTTTGCATTTTCTTTGAGCATTGCACAACCTGACCTTGATATGAATTTACTGGGACATCTAATCAAAGAAGAATAGCAACTGATTAATGTTTCTCACAGTAGAATAATGGACTTCAAATTGTTTGAAAATTGCCTTTTAACCCTTCCAAAGAGACAAACCCAGACAAACCACACAGATGTAAATGCTTCGGAAGTGCAAATTGCCAAAAAATGTGCAAACTTCTGGTTTTATGGAGGTGCTCACACTTGCTGATGATCAATTAGTCAAAAGCATTTGACTACGTGTGAGTTAGTCTGGCTGCTACTTACCCTCTTAATTCCAATGGAAGCTGTTACACTGCACTTACTTATTCACACACTGCTTCATTTTCATTAAATAAATAAAGGCAAAGTATATAAATATATAATATATTGTATTTACAGTCATTGAAAAAGTTTAGATTAAAAATTTAGTTGCATTTAATGTAACTGCTAACAGCTCAGTCTCTAGAAGGCGACGAGGGACATTAACTAAACACACTGAAGTTCTGTCAAAGGTCCACATGGGTAAAAATACAATGTGAAATATTTAAAAATGCAATCTATTTTTAATATAAAAGGCTTCCACTCCATGTTCAGCTGTTTAAAACATAAAAAATAAAATAAAACAAAAATGCTCTCTGAAATGGGGAAATAGACATATTATAGTATCATAATACTTGCTTTAGTATAACTGCAACTGAGAAGGTAAATAAGTCGATGCACAGTTTTTTTTTATTTTTTAAGCTACAATTTTTTTTCTGAAATTTTAAAAGTTCATTTTGATTAGATTTCATTTTAATCTCCTTCTCAAAATGCTCAACATTTAAAAATGCTAACATCTTACATGCTAACCGCTCGTCATTGCTACGCTTTTGCTAATTACCTGGGTATTAGATGATAGAAACAGCGCTCGTGTGTGTGTATATGTGTGCAAGCCTAACGTTTGTGAGTCGCTGGGACTGAAAATAGAGAAAGAGGCTTTGAATGAGTGACACCGATGAACTTTCCTCCCCTCTGCCTTCGCGAGCTCCTGCCCACGCCGCCAAGGACCTCCATTCAAAGCGGGGCCATTTGAATACTGGCGAGACAATCCTCCTCTTAACATTATGAAACTGCCCTCAGAATGTGTGCATTCACTGTCTGTTCACCTCCCTCACTCCCACCCCCATATGCCCACTCCTCTTTCTTTTCTATTATGGAATGATTACACTACATGCAGGTACCAGGCAGACTCTGTTATTGCTACAGATTTGTGTCTTTATGGTTTTGGGAGTGCACTTCAGGTTTCTTCCTCTTATGCAAAACTCTTTGCTTTGTTTGCAAACACCAGGGTGTCACATCATCTTTCATTTAAACTTCAGAACAAATGCGAGCTCTCGATCCGAAGCAACCAGTGTTTTCACGGCACCAAAATAACCTGACCTACCAAATATTTTGAGGCACAAGAGCTGATATGAACTAAGTGAACAAAAACAGGAGTCAGGGATGACTTCATGGGAGAATGAACAGCAGATATGTGAGTCTTTAAAAGGGTAAAATTAAGTATGGAGTGCACCACATCCTCTCACACAATGGCTCAAATGAGAAAAGCCTTTCACAAACTTTGTACCGGGGTTTAAAAGGTATTGTGGCCTGCACCCTCAACAACAGTTTTTCCTTTTTTTCCCCTACTAATGCAGGGTGTCAGTGGAAATTCAGTGTGACTCACCTTTACAGTCATCTCAGTCACAAAGATTGCTGTGAAGATGTAGTTGGACACTGTCAGGAAAACCCGCTCCTGCCAAACAAAAAGGAAAGGAAAAAAACGAGTGAAAGAGAGGCTTCGTTGAGCTGAGGTAGTCCTCAAGAAATGTTCTGAGCACCTTCTTTTCGCTCAGTTTGTTGTTTGCTTCTAAGCTGACTAGTGTACATCTGAATAATGTATGAGAGAGCTGCTTTCCACATACACTATCTGAAAACATGTTTGTACAAACAACCCTATTGTGCGTACTCTAATGATAGCTGGCAGGCAATTATAAGGTTTACTTTGTATTAACACAACATGAAATATTGAAACAAGGGATCTGATTTGGTATTTATGCTCACAACCATATACAAGCCGGGAAAAAAAAATGTACTCGAATGTCTCATAAATCCCCGAGGGGTGAAATTCAAGACGATAAAATGAGATCAAATAAAAGCAAAAGGGATTTAAAAAAAACAAAACAATGCAGTGATAGAAACACTCTTAAACTCCCTGAATAAACAGAGCTACACTTGGAACAAGTGGAATAATAATAATTGTACACTTTTGAAAACTGTTCTTTTAAATACAGTTGAATGCTAAAAGCATTGGTTCCTTTGAGGAGTCTCTAATTAGTATGGGAAGGTAAAAGGCACGGTAATGATTATTTCAGTTATTTTGTGTTGATGTACATTACTGTGCAAAGGTTTTGGGTCATTCTTCATTGTTTGATTATTCTGTTTTCAAAGAACCTGACTTTCTTAATTTCTTTTTTTTAAGTAGCAGCAGCAGTTCTCCAAGCTTTTTTTTTGGACACTTGCTGCTTTTTCCACTCACTTTCAGTTCAGTCCTTTTACCTGGTCATTTTCAGTAATGTCTTATTTTGTTGTTTTTGTTTGTTAAGCCACTTAAACTGACTTATGAATCATTCAACCATAAAAACGACACCTAACTCAAGGGACAAACCAGTGTTGTGTTTACACATAACCGACAACTTAGCAAAACACTTCAGGTACTTTGTATCTAAAGACCTGTCACAAATTCACATCATTTATTCCAATTTCTTTTATTGAATCTAGGAAAAATGGCAAGGATAACACAATTTAACATGGTAAATGGCCTGTATTTATATAGCGCTTTACTAGTCCCTAAGGACCCCAAAGCGCTTTACATTTACAGTCATCCACCCATTCATACACACAGTCACACACTGGTGATGGGGCGCACTGACAGAGGCAAGGCTGCCGGACACTGGTGCCACCGTGCCCTCTGACCACCACCAGTAGGCAATGGGTGAAGTGTCTTGCCCAAGGACACAACGACCGAGACTGTCGGAGCTCGAACCGGCAACCTTCTGATTACAAGACGAACTACTAACTCTTTGAGCCATGATCGCCCCAACTGCCCCCAACTTAACAGACACTAAAGAGTACATTTGCACCATGATTGTGATTCTTAAAGCCAAAACCTTGTGATTTCTTGGCATGCTGTGCAGTATGTCCTGCAGGACGTGGAAGGCCTAAAACACAAACTAAAGTAGATGAACAGTAACCAAAAGTCATGTCCTTAAGACAAAGCAAAGATCTGACACAGGACCTGAGAAATGGATCTGGTCATTCACTTGATCCATCTACTGTTCAGCTACTGGCTATAAAACAGCCACTGGGGGATGAGCATCATGTTGATGACAATGAAACAAATGGCAGGCAATATCCAAAGAAGAGCTTTGAATGGCTTTCAAGAACCCGGGAGAACTGTTCCTGAAGAGTACATAAAGGAAATACTGGAAAGTTTGCAGCTCTAGCTTTCAAGTTCATTAGAACAAACTCAGTTTGTTGCATTTTGTAATCTATGTATAAGTCACTGCACCTACTGCCCATTTTCCTAACAAAATACAAAGAAATGAAGGGGAGCTCATGCCTTTTGCAATTATTGGATTTTCTAGTTTTTAGGAGAACAGTAAACACTTGCAGTGTGGCTCCAGTGTGATCTACACTCCTGTAGTCATTGGTGTTAATAAAAGGATCATGCTTTTTACTGTCATGATACAATGGAAGGTGGAATTTTGAGAATAAATTGCTATCATTTTACAAAACTAAGTCATTGTTACAAACACACGCTTATATATTAAAATAATTAACTGTTTTTAGCGATTTCACTTGGAACAGCATATATTCAGTATAGTATACAGTATACTGCACACTGTAAAATTACAGCTTTTAACAGCTGACAAATCAGGTCAGTACTTTACTGTAATTTAACTGTGAAATTTCTCCCAGTGCAACACACTGCTTGTGCTGAGAAACAACAATTAAAGGCTGAAATTGGCACTTCACCAATTAAACAAGCATGGCTCGTCAGATGCTTTATTTTTTCACGAGAGAGAGTCATTTTCAAAAACAAGCACCATTAATTAGTTGTGTGTATGCACACAATACAACACCATATCTCCATCTATACACAGTCACATCATTGCGCTCCCATGCTCCCCTGTTGCTTGAAGCAGTATGCCTCAGTAGTTTAGTGTGCGCATGCAGGACAGGATGGGAGCCTATTTACTGAGCTAAACAAGGACTAAGGAGAGAAAACAAGCACGAATAAGATCCTTTCACTGAGTGCTTGTTTACCCTGCATCCCCTCTGTCTAAAGAGACACGACTGCCACTGAATGTACGTGTGTGTGTGTGTGTGTGTGGGTTTAGGTGGCTCTCTTTCCCACGGCCTCCAACTACCATCACACATACTCAACAGAACACAAAGTCATGCACACACGTATAAACAGAGATGGCAGTCCTGTGGTGTTTTTTTCTGAAGTCTCTGGGAATGTCAGGCATGACATCACTGGGAATGCTGTCATAGCCAGGGTTTATAAATTCCAGTCTTGACATTAGCCATTCCTGTTCTCTGTAAACAAGTGTTCATACTTCCATTCATTACCAAGCAACAGAAATTTTGATGTTAAATTTTATACTGTGCGCCTGAAGGAAACACAAAGTCACTAAGACTAACGCTGAAAAAAGAGCAATTTATTCTCGGTCTAATGTTCAGTTCACTTTTATTTATACATTGCCAAATCACAGCAACAGTTGTATCGTAAAGTAAAAACCCAACAATAATACAGAGAAAATTCCAACAATCACACAACCCCCTATGAACATGCACTTGGCGACAGCGGAAAGGAAAAACTCCCTTTTAACAGGAAGAAACCTAACACAACAATCTCACTCACGCATGCATTTTTTTTAAAATGTCTAAGTGCTTTTTGTCTAGATGTGTTTTCACACTTGCTGCGTTTAGTTTGCTAAAATTGAACCCTGGTTCGTATTCCCCCCTTGTTGTGGTACGTTTGTGCAGATGTGAACACAGTAATCATAAAAAACCACAAAAATAACAAACTGTGGTCACGGTATGTTTTCAAATGAACTCCATAGCAGTTTGTTCATGGTGTAAACGGGACAATACCCCGATCCAAACCAACTACCAGGTGTAGGTTACTAGTTTAAGCTAAAAAAATGTCCCATAGCCACGGAAACTTTGTGTTATGGGATATGGCTAGCAACATGCTGTGGAATGGATTTCAATTCTCCGTGTTCTCAAGTAGTCCAGAACAAAACACCTTCTTCCTGTATTTACTTTTGTTGATCCGCCCCAGACACATCAGGCCAATAAGCGGGCTGAACACTCTCAGGTGGCTTGTAGTGACACATTTTGGTTTGCTTAGAGTTCACTTGGACTTTCCTCGGTGTGAAAACAAACCAAATCACAGGGAAACGTTAAAGTTTACAAACTCATCAACTGATTTGGGCCAGAGTAAACGAGCTAAAGGTGTGAAAACGCCGTAACATTCACACACATTTACACACCAATGAATACATCAGATGTGTCTGGCCAGATTGGCCAGTTGTGCCTAGACAATAAACGGACTGAAAGGAAAGAAACCACAGAAAAATGTTACGACTTCATAAAGTCATCCACTATTCTGGACCATAGTAAATGAACTATAGGTGTTCAATGCCCTAAACACACTTTTTAAGAACCCTTTAGAAGAAGAAAGAACCAAAACATTTTTAACTTTTAGTTTTGGAGACTAAGGTTGCTGGCCACTGTAGATACCAGAAATACAATGGTAATAAATTTGGTGTCTGCCAGAGGTAAAATAAATTACCTAATAAAGCTAATTTTTGTTAGATATTTTGACTGAATTAACTTCAACTCTCTACCTTTTAAGTGTTGCAGAGAGTTAAATATCTTGATGAATGCTCAATCACTGAGATAAGGAAATCCCAGAAAGTTGATTCTGTTCAGGCTCTAGCGGTTTCGAATATCACACGCTAAAAAAAGGCAATATACAGATAGGCTAAATATAGTGTACTAGCTGCAATATTCCAATTACCCGGTGTTATTTCTAGCTAGCTAAATGGCAAAAACAAACATGAGTCACCTTTCATTTAATTTGATCATATCATCAAACAAGAATCAGGCAATACCAGTTTTCTCTATTTATGTGCTTTGGGTCCATTTCTCTATATCTTGGATATTTTTTGAGCCTAAGGACGGTGTCAGGAATCTGGGCACCCTCAAAAGGAATAAAGCACCTCCCTGTTGCTTCATAACCTTCATCTCCGGTGGTGGTGCTGTTATTCGCAGTTCAACACCTGGAATCTTGTTTGCCTGACTACAAGTCTGGTCGCCCCAGGAATCAAAACCAAATTTAAAGTAATGCTAAATATAGTGGCAAAAGCCAGCTATGACCTAGAGGTACTTTGCTTAGCCATATGCCAGTAAAAGCAAAACCCATTACTAAACACTTTCAGTAGGTGATTTACACTAGAATCCCTTTAGAGGTTCAGTACCTTTCTTTTCTTTAAATGAACTCAGTATCATTAGTTATATAATGAACACCATGTCCATTAAAAAAGAAAAAAAACCTCACTTCATATATTTATGAATCTTTCGTGGGCAACAGAAAACAGAGTTTTGGGGAATCTTTCATGACATCCTGTGTATAGCACCACTTCTATCTTAATTCTGCATTTCTAAATGGGTTTCTGTGGCTGCAGCGTTCATTAAAGATACAGTCCAAGAAATATGAGAAGTCTCACAAAGGTGGTATCATGTCATAGTTAAAAAAAAAAACCCAAAAAACACAGAAATGAATTCAGGCTACATTTTGCATATACCTTACAGTGATTAACTTTTTATAGATATTTTCACCTGTTTGTACCGTAAAGCACTAGATAAGTACTTTTACAGCAACATACTGCTGTTGTACTTTTCAGTGAGGCTGCGCTAAGATCAGCTGGTAAAAGTGCTGAAACACAATGTGGAACAATCTGCCTGTGCTGAGAAACAGCAACCAAAGGCTTTGTGTCTAGCGGCACTTCTATCTTAAAGTGGTCTGGAGCGGATGACGCGGTCCCTGAAAACTTTGATGGATCGTATATTATCCCACTCACGCTGATATAATTCAGTTTAGAGCTTTAGACAGTGATGCATTGTCCCCTTGCTCAATTAGAAATAATAAATCATAATAGGTGCTATAATCATCCTCAATCATTTCCACTCACTACAGGACGACAGTATCCAGGCAACCCACAGCACCAAACCAAAACAGTAATGGACCGCAAGCCAAATGCAATGCGAGTCACATAACTTCCAGGACAATAAACTAATTATGTAGCGCGCATTCCACGCTAAAATGTTGTGACTAAGACGCTTTATCTCTGACATTTCTATTTAAAGTAAATTACATGTGTTGTGTCAAGTTGGCTCAGTGGGGTGATATAGAGCAGGTACTTTCAAAGAGTATCAGCGCAGTGATAAATTATACGTGTTTGGATGTTATACGCCGGCCAAACAACAATCAGGCGGTGAAATCGATTCAATCGGCTTCATTAATTCAAAACAACTCTTAAAGGCAAACAAATGGCATCATGCAATGACCACCCGGGCAAATTAGGTCTGTAGCAGTAAGCATCGCAGCTCACAACTGCAATGACTGCTCATTCTCTTGTTTGAGACTGCTTGCTGCATCATACATTTCCATCTCATTTCAATAACAACCTCTGGGTGCAGGCCGGACACGACGGCCACGGCAGGAAGCTGGCGAAATATATGTGCATCTGAAAATACTGCTCTCTGATGTAAATCCTAGAGCGGCTGCTGCGCTGGATTGCGCAGACGTGAGAGGGGAGAAATCAATGCTTGTGTATGTGTGCGTGTTCCTTCTGCCTTGATGAGAACGGGTGGCCTGTGGAGGCAGCCTCCATTTGTTAAACATCTTCTTTCCTGGACATTAGCCACGTACGCCAGCCCACGGATAATTGATTCAATTACAACAGCGCTGTCTCCTCCGTGTTTCAGTTGCAAAAAAAGCAGAATGCCACGTTCCAGCAAGACCGAACTGCAATTAGGCCGGTCCGTGAAACACCTCGCTCAGCGAAGGAAAAAAAAAAAAAAATCAAACAGTGATAATTATTGTGTTTATGCATGGAACGTCTGGGCTGGGTTCTGCTGTTATTGCTGGAAAGGACACAGATTTAGGTGTGTGTGTTTGTGTTGCTGCAAGGCATCCAGCCAGTCCTCTGTTTGAAGGGAATGGCGCATTAGCTAAAGAGGTGATGGTGTTGATAATGTATTGGAGTAGGTACAGGGGTATAGCACAGATTACTCAAAGCTGCTGGCTTGCAGTCAAACAGGAGTGGTTCCCTGTTAACACCATGTGTCGTCCCCCCCCCCCCCCCCTCTCCTCCCCCCCCCCCCCCCCCCCCCCACCCCCCCCCCCCG